>JASMMZ010000016.1:707691-963642 GCA_038502455.1 Anisogramma anomala | reverse complement strand
TTGGAAAAGGATAATAAGTGAGATTACCCAGCGATGGAGGTATTCGACACGCCTAAGGGGTATATTGATGATAACTCTCTGGAATATGCCGAAAGCGTCTTCGAAAAGGAAAGCGATCCTACCTAAGATATGAATAACGCCGTGACGGATAGAAATAACCCTCTTTCCCACGATAGGAGCGCGTCAAAAGCAGGAAATGAAGTTTCCGAAAGATATATAAACAATGCTATAATAGACAGAAATAGCTTTTCTGATGGTACCAAAAACACCCTCAACTCGTCTAACACCTACGAATACGTTTACTCCCCAAATATAAAAGATAACTCTCCGTATAGTAATAGTAACATCCTAGACAAAGGAAGCGACGTTGCCGAAATATATATACAAAACGTCAATGCTCCTAAGAAGTACATAAAAGATAGCCCTCCAGACTGCAACGAAGATGCTAAAAAAAGAGTAAACGGTGTTCCCAGAAGAAACATATGTAATGGTGCCCCAAAAGAGAAGAAAGGCGCTCTCAAAAAAAAATATAAAAGCGAGGAAATCCATAATAAAGCACTCCAAATAGTGTATTGAAAGCGTTTCTGCCAAAACAAAGGGCTTCAAATAGTGTATTATAAGTGTCCCTGCTGAAGCAAGGCGTTCCACATAACGTATTGAAAACGAAATTAAAAAAGGGCGTTCCAGATAGCATATTAGACGCGTTCGACCTTATCAATACAACTTTAGTCAGTACTATTAGGAAGTTCATATGACCTGATCCTAATGGAAAATATCTCTTTATTTTGTAAAAAGAAAGATATTTTTCCTAAACCTTTATCAATACACGACTATTATTGCTAAATTATTAATTATGGGCGTAAGGGAATGGAATTGTTAATACTAATGATTAAGAGATTGAATAATTGCATTATTGTTATTGGATTATGAAAACGGAGATTAGTAAACAATAAAAGACTGCCTATATAGATGTTAATATATATTACTATATTTCATATTCGTAGGGGATCACTTTTGCTAACTTCATGGAAATGTATTACTTTGCAGGGTGCACTTTTAAAGAGTGTATGTTAACGTGTCTCGTTGCTGGATACACTGTTGCAGAATCTATGATAGCGTGATACGCTCCAGATGGGACGTTGGCAGAGTTTATGATAGAGTGCGATGCTCCGTATGACAGCTTATAAGTCCTCAGCTGATGTGGGTAATCTCCGGATACCTCTTGTTACTTTAGCATCCAAAAACTTACTTCCTTACTACTTGAAATACTATACTGTTTTATTCTTACGATGATATACAGAGACCTTACCAACATTTTCAGTAGTACGCCAAGTAATTTCGTCGAATCATCAAATTGAAATGAAAAAAGGCGGTAACTGTGAGCAACGGAAAAAATATTTACGAATAACATTATAATATATACAATATATATTTACTGAAAGCTTAGGCAAAGAATTGAAATTATAAAATAAATTCATAAAGATTGAGTCATTATTTGTAAGTTGTAAATAAACCTCTGGTTTGAATTGAAATTCTTTGCATTTTCATTGCATGAATTTACGAAGGAATTATACTTTTTACTTTTAAAACTTGATAAGATTATTGTTGATATTAAGGCAAACGCATGTATTAGCTTTAGCACCGGAACTTCACCAAATATAGGCGGGATTCAAAGAACAACTTAAAATCAGGTAACTATTTACGTCGTATCGTGAACATAAGTTGTATTCATCAAAATGCGAAATTTAGCCTAATTAGTCTAAATACCACGTGGGTAAGCATCAGTTCATTAAGCGTAGACATTCGTTATTATAACATCCACTTAGTTATCACGCGCTATTATATAGCCGCCACTATTTTCGCCGAAATTGTTATAGCCATTGCCATTACCTCCTATAAAACTAATGTTATTACTGTATATCAGGTATAAAAATTATGTAGCTATCCATTTAAAAGGTAAACTAAAATAACCTCTTCGTTTTATTCTTTCATTGTATAAAAACATACCAATGCGTCCATAAAGGTATCTTATATAGTTCTTTCGGGTAAAAAAACATCAACGGCCAATTTCTGAAGTATATTGTTGACCTTGGCTAATAAACGTCAAAAATATTAAAAAATGAACCTTTTACAAAAGCTTTGTTTTAAACTCGTAATTTAAGCAATGAAGTCGTGTATCACATTAAAGTCGTAATGGTATGCAATAAATATCTCTATAAAAGTATTGTGTTTGTTACTACCTCCATCATCGTTGCAGGCATAATAGCTTTTAATAACGATTTTAGATATTTCTTTCATATATTGGAAAATGATGTAAAAATAATCACTTTTTATACAGATAAATTTTGTATCCACATATATGTTGGTTGATATCATTTTTTTCATTGGTAAGTTGTGATTCAAAATTAAAAAACTTCAATGGTAAGTTAAAAGATTTAAGTGTAAATAATTAAATCTTTACACCATTAATTCAATTGTCGGGTTCGTAATTGTAATCGGAAAAGATCGACTTATTATTGTCATCGGTTAATCAAAAGTAACTATTGATAAGAAACTTTTCCGAAGTTATATTTATCTTATTATTGAAATTAATATTCTCAGTCACAGGTGTATTTACGGCTCTTTATTAAGCGTAGGGTTCTTCTAATATTCTTCGCGTGCTGTTAACCACTTATAATTACTGAATAATATTTATAAATGTAGCTATTACGTGAATGTTTTATCAAATTTTACTTGTAACATGTTTGTGAACGGTGTGATTCCGATCAACACATTTCGCTCGTAAAGTCAGGGTAAACAGTTTTTATTTAACGGTTAATTCGTTTTACTATAGTATCAAACGCCTTGTAGATAATCATTGATTTACTCGTTGACTAAATGCTCTAAAGAATAGTGGTTCATTATCAAGTTATGAAAAGACAAAATACCAAATTGCATCCGTTCGAAAATAACCGAAACACTGTTACGAAAACAAAGGTCGAGGATTACATGTAAAGGGACTAAGCCAAGGCTTTCGTTCCAAGAAATTGTATAATATCTACAATATCTAATAAAGATAAAAATACCCTGCCAAGGAAATATGATAAAACCAGTGATAAGGTATATCCTGGTCATGTAATTAGTTACATGGCATAGATATGCTTGGGAGTAGCGTAGGATTATCGTGTGAGCGTGGTAATTACTAGTGCTAGATCTCTGGCAACTACTAGCTCAAGCACCAGCTTATGACAGTTATTATAGGGTATATTCGTGAAAAATACGCAAAGTTCAACCTTTATTCCATGTCTTTGAGAATAACAGCAATTGTATCAAGCTTTCATTTTAGTAGTATTATCGTACCTTATCGATATTACAGCTTATAGGCTTTTCTAGATTTGAATTGAATTTTATCGTTAAATTTAAACTCGTGTTAGCGATGATTGACATTATATCGATTTTTTCCCCCTTGTTTGTGATGATATCTATTGTTAATGAAGTAAAGCGGCGAAAGTATTTTCGAGTAAATCGAATTTCGATTCTATGTTTGAGTAGAGTTCTCATGAAATAATCTATAAATGAACATAATTTGAAACCAAATGAGAACTTGGGATGAATAAAATTAATAATATTTCAATACGAATGATTCAAATTTAACAGTAAAGATTATATAAAATATTTTTATAAGAATATACGATGTTCAATGACATTTACCGTAAATTCGATTACATAAACTCATTTTTTCATTTGATCCAACCGTTTATCCAGGGTGGAATATGTTAGTTATTATTAACTCCATTTCAAAAACCTTCTGAAGTAACAGAATGAGAGATAGTCTTGGTTTTTATTCCAAAGAATTCAACCAGAATAAGGCCAATTACTCACTAAATATTATCTTATAACTAACAAAGCCTATTCTTTGATAGTATGTATAATGTATTCCCGTTAGAGTAATGGTTTGTGGGATTTATTATGGATGATAGGTTTAGTTATGTCACAATTGTTGGGTTTCGACTTATTTGATAAAGTTTTATTTGATTTGATGAAGGGTAATACTACGACAAAATCCGCGTATATAATGAATTGAAGTTTTTCTAGGTTTTGAATTTATTTTCATTAATGTAAGGGTTTCATATTACAAGTTTGAATTTATCTGTATGTATAATAGATTCTGAAATCAACCTCCAAAGTTTATGTTTCAAGCGAAAATACAATGTAGTTTCATAGGCTGGTGCCTAAGCTAGGGGTCACCAAGTATCTAGCCTTAGAGGTCACCATGCTTCTACGATACTCTGGAGTCGTCCTGTGACTTAACCGGGTTACCCCCTTTTTTGTAGCTAGTAGCAGCTCCTTCGAAAAGATTTCTCTTTCTTTTTCTTAATCGAGGATTATAGAAAGTATCCGACCGTTATAAACGACAGCTCTAACTTAATTCTATTATATATAATGATCGACCCTTTTTTCCAGCAGTATTTTAGCTATTTACAAATAAATATAGCCCAAGATTATATCTTAATATATTTTTGACCTAAACTCTTCAAACTGAAAACAATTCCTAGGAACACGCATTGAACACCTGTTTCAAAAGGCCTTAACAACATAACAATATCAATTAACTGCCCAATATAAAAGATTTACCAAGAATTTACGTACGACGTTTATCAAAAGAAATCACACTGCTCGCAAACACGTTTTACGTATACAACAATGAAATACCGATATATTACCTACGACAAAATATCAAAATAACAATTTACTAATCACGTTAATAAATATAATCCGACAGCTTGAAATCGCTACCGGCCCACCTACGCTTTTCAAATGAGCCCCCCTCCCTCCAAAAAAAGAGGTACCGTTTTTACTTTACCCACGAATGTCGTAACTACTGCACCACCTCCCACCGGTGTTTACGCCAAATATAACGATAACACGGACGCCTCAGACTCTGATCACAATATTAATAGTTTATCAGATAACGCCGGCCATTAATAAGTTAAACACGAACTTTTCAACCAACTGACAGAGTTTTCTGGCTTTAAATCACACTTTCTAATATAACAATCCACCACATTACACAAATTACAAAGAAACTAGAAGGTAATTGGTATAAAAAATCACTTTTATTGTTGGTAGGCCTTAGACGTTGCAAAGTTGTCGATTCGATTGTTCGAAGTAACAGTAGTATTGTATGGTCAGATGCTGAATGTATTGATCTAGGTTTGAAAGACCGCTAGCCGGTCTGCACAGTAATTTGTATGGCCAATTGCTTGGCCCATGCCCTGGACCGAATCGAGCACTCCATGATCAACCGACTTGCAGTCAGTAGAGTCATCTTTGCTATAAGTAAAGTTGACTAACTGTACGACAATTGATCTGATAAAAATACCAGTCAATATTGTTCCAACATTTATATTATTTAACAATAATTAGAGGAATTTTCAACAACCTTTATAAAAGTTTATTACTCTCGCAGCGGTAATGACGGAAATGACGAATCCAACGCCTTTATAAAAATATTTCGCGTATATTATTACGAACTGAACGAAGTAAAATCCGTTTTTTTCGAACTTATACGTTTAAAATTCAAAACTCACGAACGATTCTACGTCTTTTTCAAAGTTTAAGAAACATTATTTACAAAAAATGATGGTATAGTGTGGGAATCCACCGCTAAACGCCCTATTTTGGAAAAATCTATTAGCCATAGAATCGCTAACATATTACCTCCTATCTATATATACACGAACTATAACAAATAAGTAGTTTATAAACAACTTATCAATAAAAGACTCTACAACCGCTGAATTTGATACAATAACGCTTATTACGTTAATAATACCAGTATCATTGATACTATTCTTAATGAAAACGGCAACAGCAACGCACTCGATCACAATGACTAGTGGGAAAATATTATAAACAACCTAAACGATTTTCGAACCAATACCTCATAGCGTATTACCTGGATTAACCACTCAAAAATATCCCGCCAGAAGGATTTTGGCTTATGCCTAAAATACAGGGATAATAGTTATATTATTTGTAACGACCTACTGAATCCTACACAACACCTAAAAAACGTGGATATAAATACTGATATTACGACAAAGACTGATATCGGTATACACCTTAAATTTATAAACGAGCATATCGACCTTGAAAGGCGATAAGCGTAGCTTCCATATATAATTAAAACCAGATGTCAAAAATGATTTGAATTCAAGATGATAGCTTACCCCTAGCGTTTAAATAGATCCCTATTTATAGTAAACTCCTTTCATAATTTAATTTAATTTGTTAACGATTTAGTGAATATGTAGTATGCATATTATAACTCTATAAGCGAATAACTTACCTATCGAATGAAATTACAGCGTATCTTTATCCAACCCCGAAGAGTCATCGAAACCAACCGTTATATACCTGAAATTTCATTACAATTTTCTTGATAGGTTATCTAAATATTAATATAAATAAATACTAGCATTTAATTTTCATCCATATTATTCCTTACTTATAATACAATCTTATCCTAATTGAAATTTGGATAAAACTCGAATGAGTAACTTACTATGTTTAAAAACATATATTACTTTTAAAACGAACGAGTAGGCACTATATATAGAAAAAGTTTTTTATCTTGCTATAAAAGAAACTCAAACATATCAGCACCTCCGCCTTTTTTATTATAATTCGTAAAGTTTATAACAACCAAGTTATCATTACATAGCTCGCCGTTATTCCCTTTGAAAGTATCAATAAGGTATTAGCCCTAGAAGCACCCGTTTTTCTCAAATACAAGCTTTCTAAAACCTTAAAAGAATGCATACCTTGTTTGAACAATGCCTTGGAAGATAGACTAACTCCTTATCGTTCAAAAACCAATCAATGAATGTTATTGATAATAATAATTAGGGTTAACCATCGAAAATACTTTGAGGACCATCATACAATCAATCATGAAAAGAGTTTTTAGTATTGCGAAAAACGTTTACCGAGTTGTTAAACTAAGGCTATATTTATACGAGTATCTGTTTAACAGGCGATCCTATACTCTACTTTAAAGAACTTGGAGACGGTTAACGCTTTTCTATCAATTACCAAAAACTTAACGTTATCAACAAATCCGACCGTTAACCTTTGATCCAAAAATAAACGGACAGTCACAAATATTTTAAGATTAAAGTAATGGGTCAAACTGGACATTAAAATCGCCTTTTACAAATTACACCTTAAAAGGGACGACTAATGAAAGATTAGGTTACGTATACGCTTTAAAATTGAGAAATGGTAAGTTACTTCTTTCAGCATTGTTGGAATAATAACTAGAATTCAACAATATATTAACAATTCGCTACGCACATTTCCACCAATAATTTACTTCCTGTACCTTAACTATACTTGGATATATCTTAATAATCTCTTTAACGACTATAACATGAAATTGAAGTAAATATTAAACGCTCTAAACGCCACTAATTCAAATATTGATGTATCTAAATAAAAGTTCCGTATGTGAAAAAACTAATGTTTGGTATTTGTTATTTAAACGAAATTCGAAGTTCGCATTAACCCAGAGAAGTTGCGTATTATCCGGGAGTATCCAGCTCCAAAATTTTATCAAAAACACGGAAATCTGTAGATTTAACTTACTTTTGCGCGAATTTATTTAAATTTACTTCATGATTACCAGCCTCTTAATCATTTAATTTAAATAGGCGCCACTTTCTATAAAAGACCTTCAGAATTCTTTTTCAAATATCTTAAATTTTCTTTTCACTCTGAATCGGTTGGTTTCTAGTAAAATCACGATACAAATACTTTCATCAAAATCGAATGGTTTAATCAAGCTCTAAAAAGCTATTTACTCTAAGGGAATGTTAATAGAACCTTACACTAAGTAGCTTGGTTCTTTTTTCGTCTATCATTTGTTCAATACAATTGTAAAATTGGAGTAGAAAATCAGAAACTATAAGTTATTTAAAATATAAAATACCTAGTTTCGGGTTCAACCAGCTTATTTACAATCCTTACGGATTTTTAAAACTCGGAATACTTTATAACCACCTAACTACCTTCTGAATGCTAAATTCGTTAGTTGGAAAGACTTTCTTTACTTGGTTTGAAGCTAATTTATAATAAAAAAGCCAATCATTTACGATCTAATAGAATATTTCGACTTAATCAGGATATAAATTAAATCATTTATAACCACTTCTTCATTTGCTAGGAATTATAACTCCTACATTCTAAATAATTCTTTTTAAATAGCCTTCGAGTACACACGTCTCCCGCTTTACTATCGTTAGCGAATTTATTCTGAGGGGTTATAAACCTTTCACTAACGTTGACGTTTAAAACAACTGAAACGATATTATTACTCAAAATATTACTTACCTCTGTTTAATTTGCGCGATGTGTATAGGCGACTGGAGTTTTCCCTCCGATATTTGTATTAATAACGACCAAATATTCAATGTTTTCATTTCTAAACATTCGGTAAACGACGATTGTATTTCACAGTTTTGTTACTGTATGTCCATTTCTATTTATAAGCCTCTCATTTCCGTATGAATTGAAACTACATTCGATTTACTTTTAAACGGCTACTCAAAAAGCGAATTTGTTGTTGTTATTTTTTCTAAAACAATTTTTTTATTCGAGTTATACCATATAGTATAACGGTTTTACTGCAATTACAATGTTTATAAACGAATGACCTATTAACGACACCATAGAAAAGGATTCTTAAACCCTTGTCAGTTTTTGTATAGCATTGAAAAAAGTTTTCCATCGACTTCATAATGAATATCCCCTAAAAACGAATTAATAACCCATATTACCTTATAATTTTTTCCAAAAGTTCAAGTAAAGATATTACTTCAAAAACGAGAAATATTTTAAATAAACAAACGTACGTAAAACGATAATGAAATTACTAATATAGATTTTATGGGCTTCTTTGCGTCATTATCAAAAATCGAGATTTGAATTATATAGATAAGCCTTCAAAACGCCTTAATGACTTAACAAATGTAGAACAACGTCTAAATACTTATTTTACTTCAAGACGAATAATTCAACCTAATACGCTAATTGAAAGATTTTAAGGTACCTATACTTCTTAATTATCTATACCTAACTCGATTAAAGCCGCATATAAACCGATTACCAATGAACATTCAAAAACTAAAATACTACTAACATTAATATTAACCTTTTCTTTATAATGTACAGCTACTATATCGACCATATTTAACCCGTACAACGTTAACTTATACTAGCCACGAAACCACGCGTAAAAGCCAAGGTTTTCGTCTAACATATCTGCAATATAACGGAATTCACATAAGCTGTAATAGCGGCTACACACCGACGTATAAAGTAAGTCTTTAATAAACAACGTTCCCCCTTCAAACAGTTTTGGGTCAACGATAAAGTTTAACTTTTTTAAAAAAATTACAAATCGGACTAAATTTATTTTCAAAAAAGAAAAACCAAAGCTAACCTTTTCATAAACATCGTATCATACGTATCGTAAGTTTCTACATCTTCAAACTTAACTTTCTGGGTGTAAAATACTTTTGATTTTATATATTTCAACTCATCTGAACCGTTTTCAACCAGTTTCAAAATCAATAAATCCGATATTATTAACCAACTGTTATCGACGTTATTGGTAATAATAACGAATAGAAACCCAAATTTCACGTAAAAATCATTTTACAAACCCGAAATATACTTTAAATAAAAAGCTCACTTATTGATAACTCCCGGAAATGACCGGTTTTGGTTATATTGACGGGTTATACACACCCGGTATACAAACGGCTTTTAACTTTGTGAAATACTTTAACTTTCGATATTCTAGAATCCTATTATAACTCGGCATAAAATAAAGTAAATCCTTACCGCTGAATCCATTAGCGAGCTTAACTTAATCTCGTCCTTCACAAATCACCAAATTATGAAAAAACGTCGTTTTATAATTTTGAAACAACAAACAAGTTAACCTATATGAGTTAGTAATCACCTACGCAGGTTGGAACAACACTGGATTGGTAATACCAATAGGCCACTTAACTTATATAAGTAAAATAGACATAATAAGCGGTTTGATCCACGCGACTTAGAATAACTAATAATGGTAATGTGTAGGTTAATCTACTTTATTAACCTACGTTAGTTAAGATAGCTAATAATAAAGATAGGAAGATTAACCTACAGGAGTTAAGCGGCAACAGTAAACGGCAGGACCTATATTAATTAAAAGGAATAACGGGTTTATGTAAGTGGGGGGAAAAAAATAGGGGGGGAGGGGGCGCGGGGATGTTATGACCCAAGCACGTTGGCGGGTCAGGAAACAGGCCAGTATGCAGCTGAACTACCGAGAGCCTAAAATCCAACACATCAAGCGGGAAACATCTCTCGGTGAGCCTCAGTGAGCACCAGTGAGCCTCAGTGAGTACCGGTGAGCCTCAGTGAGTACCGGTGATCCTCAGTGAGCACCGGTGAACCTCAATGAGTACCGGTGAGCCTCAGTGAGTACCGGTGAGCCTCAGTGAGCACCGGTGAGCCTCAGCACTGAAGATGGTATGAAGGCCATAGGATATAAGGACACGGCCATCACCACATAGATAATATTTCCTTCATAGCTCTTCAGTTGTCAATCTAAGTATTCAGTCTCAGTATATTCTGAATAGCCTCACGGCTTTTGATCATTACTTGCACGGTTGCGATATTGTTCTTTCAGCACCTCTGCTACCTTCTTGATAACATAAACCCTCTAACACCTTCTATACACTCACGGGTATTTAGTGTGATTATTACAGGGGACAGGAGTACGCTATAGGTAATAGCATAGGCTGGTGCCAGAGCTAGTGATTACCAGGGATCTAACTCTGGTGGTAACTATTTTGCATGATACTCTGGAGCCATCCTGTCACGTGACCAGGTCACCCCCTTTTTTGTATCCTTTAGCAGCTCCTTGGCAGGGGTTTCTCTCTCTCTGTCTCTTCGTTGAGGATTATAGACAATATCTGACCATCATAAGCGACAGCTCTGGCTCAGTTCAATCACACGTAGTCAAAGTTACTGTTATAAATTTCGAGCTGAAACGATGGCAACTGTAGTGTATATGAATGAAAAAGCGATAAGTTTGTACCTTGGAAATAACCAGCCGTTTCCGACCAGGTAAATTCTCATGATTAATGATGCGGTTCGTAAATAGACCTGAGGTACCGATTTTAAATGAGTTTCAGGGGTGTTTGTTGTTTTTCAAAATGTTTTAAAATCAAAATACGTATCAAGTGGATATCATATTCAACCTTTACGCCTAATTTGTAATTATTATCTAGCAAAATTTATGTTATATCGATATCTTCAACATTTTCGCTTATTAGTATCCATTCCAATAATAACAGTTTTATATAATCGTAACATATTTACTTCATATTAATATTGTATGTTCTAAACAGACGAGGTAATATATCAGGTATGAAGTTGAACCGCGATGGTAAATATATTATATCTTTTTTATAATTTTTACTGAAGCTGAAGTATGCATAAGTATCTTATTTTTGATTTATTATTGCAGTGTTAAAAATATTTGGTCCATATAATCTTGTATTCAATTGTAACTCGTGATTAAGACAGTTAGATAAGCATTGCTAAGCATCGTCTTACTTAAGCTTTAACACGCCTATATCAAATACCCAAACATGCTCTGAAATAAACTATTATGAAGTTTTTTTTTTTTTTTTTTTTTTTTTTTTTTTTTTTTTTTTTTTTNTTTTTTTTTTTTTTTTTTTTTTTTTTTTTTTTTTTTTTTTTTTTTTGAAATACAAGGGCACAGTCTGTATTCAAGCTGGCTCACCACAAAAGATGAGGAATACTTCGGAGAAAAATATTTACACCAGAGCTTCAGGAAGAACATTAGTAAGAGTATTAGGTGTTAAATCTTCCAATATGAAATAGTATACTCAAAGGCATAGGAGAATCGAGATGGAGATTTTAACTATTTTTAGTTATATATCCTAAGTATTTACCTGTATGGGGTCTTGATTGTGATGTTTGCGATCTATGAGGATTTTTTTGGGATCATATCTCAAAATGTTCTCCACATAGACTCTAGATATTTCTGAATGTACATGCTCATACACTTTCTTCTTTCATATTAACTTAAATTTTTTTTGACAGATTATTCATTACTTTTATATCATAATAAATTTACAGGTTTTCCTTTTACAATCTATGTCAATATATAAACTTTTTTCCAACCTCTTGATGCCTTTGAGGATGCCTCAATCTCAGTATCCCCGGAATGTGGAGAATATATTTTGCCGCTACCAGGCGTTATATATTAAAGCTCAGTTAATAACAGAACGAAAGGCTTCCAGCGAAGACCGGATAGCTAAAAAGAAAAAAAAATACCAGGTGTTCATTCCGTAGTACTAGTTAATAAGGAGTAAACAGCTAGGACCATCAACGCGTTAGAAGACCCTAATAAGGAATATTTCATTTTAGCGGTTAATTCATACGACGAAATGTTAGTTAAATTTAAAAAACGGCTTAAGATTTTATCCGTTATATCGAAGCCGATACACAAAACAGAATTGATATTGAGTAAATTATAAAAGAAAAAACAATTGAAAAGTTCTTTTTAACTATCATAATAAAGGGTTGAAATCAGAACTTCAATTTAAATCGTTCAAAAACTTGAAGGGTCATTACATGGGAATTGAGAGTATTTGGAAAGATGATTTGGGGTAGAGAAGCGAATTGTATTGTTTCTGTCATTTAAATTTATCTAGCGCCTGCGGATTCCACCAATCTTTCATAAATTCATCCTATGACCCGGGGTAGATATTTCATTAGTATAACTTATACTTGGTATAAATTTCGATCCCATATGCTCGCATCCATTCCCAGATTAATGTTTGGTCGAGTCCTACAAATTATATATATGTAAAGAAAAATCAATTTTAATTTCGTAATAAAAGTAGAGGTTCAATTTCAAGGTAAAGTGGTGGTGGTGTAGAGTTGAACAAAGAAATTAAGATTTTTTCCCACCCCATCCAGTACTCAATAATCATTTTCCAATTTTTCTTTTTTTAAAGTATTAATCATTGATCTATTTAATATTTCTTTTAATATTTCAATCTTTTAGCGCCGTTGAACATTAATATCATAGTTTCATTTGGACGCGTTTTGATTGTCGTTGTCCGGACCTCTCACAAAAAAAATATCTTTAACCTTATTATTTGAATCGTTTTCTTCTTCTATTATCTTTTCCCCATAAATGTATGGTTTTATCAAATTAACATGAATCTTTCTTCGTTTTTTGCTGGTAGTGGAATTAATAATCTATAACGATATAGAAGATAGAATCTAGTCCACTTCTCATGGTCCTATTTATGGTGGCTTAAAGGTGAGCGTTCTAATATTTTTCTGATCTTGATTTCTATTGACTATAACACTTTTCTATTTGAAGTAGCTAGTTTTCGGCATAGTGTAACATACCTAATCACCGATTTGACACTTGTTGCCATTAAGGTTAGTTTTGGTTTCAATTCATTGCCATTAAAATCATTCGGTTATCTGTTCTTAAGAATTTACGCGTTGGGTGATAAATTTGTTTTGGATTATCTCCTTATTCGCATACGCTTCATTAAACCTTGTCGCTCATTGTTCTCCATCCAAGTTTAATATTTGCACCGTAACAATAGCTTCCGAGGGTTTTACTGGCCAAATTATTTCAATATTTGATTGTGTATATGGTAAGTATTTTATAAGTCAGTTATTAAAGGCCCTTAGAACATTAGCGAGCATTTGAAGTACCTTTTCTTATCGTTTGTATTAACGTTTATAAACCTTTTTCATAGGATCATTCTATTCTACAAGTTTCACCAACACTTTAATTTACCGTATTAATGTAACTTAGTGTGCATGAATATTTATTAGTTTGGTTTCAATTATACGGAAAGCTTTATGACAGTTAAGTTTTTCAAATATGTTGCCTTATTTCAATAACATTCTCAAGGTATCTTAAGATATAAATCATGCGTTTCAAAATCCGATGTATTTAACGCCTTTCAAATTGATTGTATTTGGGTAGAATAAAAATTGAGAAAGATAATCGACCACGAAATGTAAATTGGTTTTGTCGCCGATTTATTTTAGTTTGATTTTACACGTAAAATCTATACCTAAAATATCACATAATAAAAACGCTACCACGGGCTCCAGGTTGGCATTAAATAACTTAGTGGTACTAAATAATACCCATGATTAGTGTATTTTGACATATTCTTCAATATCAATATAAGGCGTCAGCCACTACAATTCCCCCTTTAACTAATAAAAATGTAATGCTATACCGAAATGTTTATGGATATATTGATCTGATTTCAATGTTCGAAGTATTTTATGTTTTATCATAAAAAAGTACTCTGCATTCAATTTGCGTTTTTATACTACACCATTTTAAATGAAAAAATTAAGTAAATTGCACTTCACTTTTTTTTTTTCCAATTTTTCATGTGAATCCTCGATTATTTAATGGAAACTAATAAAGTGTCCTATAGTATTTCTATAAAACTTCGTTTTGTCGATATATATAATTGCTATCGTTACACCTAGTCGTGGCATTTTCCCTAGGTTTAATATTCTTATGAATAAGAAAATTTCTATACCTAAATATTTTAACATCATAAGTTTTACAATGAAATACTTTCTTAATATCTATGGTAATTATACTATATTTTTTTCTTCTAAAATTGAAAGTTTAACTGTTAGTTCGGATAATTTTAGTATTTTTTGGGGATTTTGATTGTTTTGTTTAAATTTGGCAATATACGATTCTTGTGTTAAACATTTCAAAAGAATCATTTTACTTTACAAGTATCTTTATATGCATTCTTGAACTCGTTCATAATAAAATCAAGTCCGTATAGTTAGTAGAAATTATTGTTAAGAAAAACGATTCTATTACTTGTAGTTATATTTCTTTCAAACATTTAATAAAAACAAACGTTTTTTGATCACCACTAGTATACCACCCGTCGACATCATTAAAATCCAGGAAAAAAATTCTTGAATTCTCGTGTGAAGCATCAACTTATTTTGGATCTCAGTACCAGCCGGTAACACATACAACTGAAAATAACGCCGTTAATTTATTTGCCAAAAGCGTTTTAGTGGGATGTGATCCAATCCAAATCGAATGGGTTCCTAAAGATTAACAACCAACCAATAAATTAATAAAATCAATACTGAAGGAAAAACACGGAGTCATAATGCAATGACTTGGCTTGGTTAACCTAAGTTTAGATGAATGGTACGGTTTATAAAACTTTGTGCTCAAAGTTACTTTATGTTACTGTAAGTATAAAATGGTGGAACGGTTTTGTTGTAAACTTTGGGATATTAACGAAAGCATTGTAAAGGTTATTGATTCAAATCGGAATACAAAGATCTTCTTACTTTTTACATCTACCAACTTTCTTTTCTCCGCTGTACACTTCGTTCATTTTACCCTATACCTTTTTTTCCTTTTTCCTTTTCTTATTATTTCTAAGCGGTCAATATCCTTTAAGGAGGTGAGTTAAATAAAACAAGTACAATCTCTTATAACACTCAATAACAAAGCCACAATAGGGTCAGTTAGTACTTGATACATCCTCAAGTACTAAGTCTCATAACACTAATAACAAGGAATTTACCAGGGATGTGGATATATCCAAGTGGCACTAGTATTTACTAGTGCAAGTACTAATATTAACTAGTACAGAGGATTATTACGGGGATGCATCCTAGGCTAATACTTACTAGCACAAATGAATTAATATTTACTAGTATAGACTAGTATTAACTAGTACGGAGTCTCGATCTTTGATCTATATCTCTATGAAGATACACTTGATCATATATCTAGTCCTCTAAATAGATTGAATAATACTTGAATCTACAATCCCACAAAATATTTTCTTGTGTAGTACTTTCAACCAAGGTGTAAAGTCAGGGGTCGTATTTATAAGGGGTTCCATTTTATATGGGGACGCGAAGTACTGGCCACCGTGTGGGTATAATGGCCCCTCTACTACTACAGTATAACTCGCGACGTTCAAGTGCTACTATGTACGCGTTTTACTTACCCCTCTCGCATCGGTTTTTCCCTTGCATCTTTTTATCTACGGGGCACCTTTTTTTGTAGGGTATTTATGGTTATATTTCTGGCATGAGTTGGCGAAGGTTGAAGACTGAGACGGCCGCTCTTTACGGCTCAACAAGGGCTACAATTAATACGCTTCTGGGTCTGTAAATTGTGGGGTACCTTAGAGTCTTTATTGGACGAATGGTAAGGGATCGCGGTAGCTTATACTAGCCACGTTGGCCTCGCATTAAGATCCCTCCCGCCGGTATCTACAGGTATATTTCATAGAAGCTAGTGCGATACTTTGCAGGGAGTAGTGCCTGGCAATAGTATAAAACAAAAAAATTCTTTTGCCGGAAACACATGATATTGTCTGAGAATTTATCTGTTTTCAGCTGCAACCATTATAACTGCTTACACGGTTAACAATAAGAGTAAGATCCAAAAGATTGTTTACTATAGCTGCCTTGAAACGACTGTACAGAGATATAGAAATTATCGACTAAACGTTAATTTTCTTTTACTTTTGACATTTAGATTATCGTTTATATTCTTGGATCAGGAAATGTTGAGGTTTTAAATAATTCTAAAGAGAAAAAGGAATTTTTTGGTGGAGGTTTTCTAATATAACTTCACCTCAGAATATTTTTATGGTTCATTCCTCAAATCAACTAAACAACTGGAATGAAAGAATAGTTAACACATTCAGTCTGACAACTTTTGAAATGATCATTACGGGCCGCCGAAAATCTAGAGTGATTAGTTGAAAGATAATATATCCAAGTCCATTAAAGTAGGTAATACTTAAAATATTTCGACAGCTATACTAAACTCTAAATTGAGAGAAAGTCGCCATTTAAACGTAATAAAACCAGCAAACAGCGTGCTAGACGATGCCGTTCTTAATGACGACATGATTCAGCGTGTACTTGTATTAAGTGAACAATTAAACAAGAAAAACAAATTATTATAAAAGAAACTATGGAGAGTTTATATAATTAATTCTAGAAGAAGGTTCTTTGAAGTGCAATATGGAGTTTGTTATCTCTTAAGGTTTTCAAAGCTATTAAAAGAGACAATAATCATCATACATTGACCGAAAGTATAGTTATCAAGACTAAAACTAATATTAAAACTTAAATTGAAGGTTATATAGTTGAAAAGATTAAACAAGAATTGAAGCAACTATGTATTATTAATTACATCAAAACTATTATCTCATTGTGATATCTTATACGTGGATAGTAAATATTACTCTTGATTCCTCCTATAGCTGGAATATCAATTGAATCAATATAAATTTAGTATTCCTTAACGTAGAACTTGATGAATGGGTATTATCGAAAATGCCTACTATTATTAAAGATTTTATCGAAGTATTTTATGTAAAATAACGTGGAATTATGCATTATTATTAAAGAGGTTTTTTAGTCCCTCAATTTCCTATACAAGCACAAAAATGCTTCAAGTCAATGGTCAAAAATATTGAGAATAGCGTTTGATAATTATAAGTTAAAAATGTTAAGTTTAATGAATCTAGGATATATCATCTATCATGACTGGCTTATTAACTGCACTTAAGTTAACGGATTTCTTATGAAGAGCCATAATCTAAAGGCTATCAAAGCCTTGAAGATAAATATAAGAAAGGTTTTCAAGTAAAAAGACTTGTCACAATCAATACATTTCCTAGTGGTATATATCTTAAGTAATAGGGATAAACACACCATTATTTTACCTAAAGATTCATTTATCCAAAGAAATCTAGTGTTTATGGTCAAAGAACCAAGGTAACGTCTAGACTGTATTACCATTGGTCCTGTATTATTTACTGATATCATGCCTTGAAAGGATCAGGATAATATATCAAAAATAAAAAGTATCAGTTAAGTATTATAGCTTTTGGGTACATAATGAGTCAAACCTGGCCGAATATTACGTTTCTCATATCAATACTTTCAAGTTTCCAATACGAATTTTCATTTAAAACATGAAAATTATCAGTCACTGTTTTATATATTTCAGACGTTATGAAAACCATAGATTGCAAGTGCGAGGAAAAGTACTTTCAATAGTATAGTATTGAAACGATAAAAACATGACCCAAAATAATTATGAAAAATGAAACAAACCTTAAATCAATCCATAATATGGTTCCAACAGGAAAAGAAAATAACACACAAAAAAAAGACTTATGGACATAAAATTTATATTGTTAATAACTCTGTTAACGAGTGTTTCAATTGACGATACCAATTATATCTTTATTCTGTAAATTATCAATCAGAAGTCATTATAAGACGTACCCAGAACAATCTTGAGATGAAGAACTTATCTCTGAAATTATGCATACCTATTATCAATACAACCCACTATAATATTAAGAGTGACATCAAGTAATTGGAAACCCTTAATATCACTGACGTATACACTATATTCCTTTTAAGGAATAAGTTGTTAGGAATTAGATGGCGCGTGAAATAATTCTGATTAAATTTGTTTTTCCAAATGAACCACACTTTGAAGGTTCTATGAAGCCATTGCCGAGTGTAAAATACGAGTTGACGAAATAAAGGCGTAGTTTGGTTAAATTCAACAAAGCTATCGATTAATGTTTTATAAAATTTTGTGATTTAGGTTACCTGTAATATTATACGTGTCGAATGATAAAGCAGTTATTGTTGTAAACTTAGAAAGTATTATCACAAGATTATTGTTAAAGGTTATCGGTTTTAATTCAACTAAATAAGTATTCTGTTATAGTTTGACCTACGATGGTGAGCCAAGTAGGTGTTAATTGGAGTTTACTATTGAGTTATAGGCGGGAAACTAGAAGAGGCTACAGTGGTCTTTCGTACAGAACTTATGGGCTTAATCCGTGCCCAGCCTGTTACGTACCCTAATACGTGTTGCCTGCGGACCGCGCCCAAGCTGCGCCCAGGCTTGGTACTATATATCTTGTTATGTATACAGTTACATAACCTGTAAATTAAAGAGTTAATAGGCTAAGCTTATAACACCCCCCCTTTTTTATTAAAAGCCGTCAAGACCGTAGTATCCCGCTAGCTAAATGTTAAATACGGGTCGTATCCATTTAGTACGCGAGCTGGACGCAAGCCAGGCTTGGACCTGTAACGTGCCTCCTAACGTGTCGTATAATGTATAGGCTGTTTTAACCTTAGGCCACTGGCGCCGTATAACGCGCCCTTTAACGATGTATAACGCGCCCGTTAACGTATCGTATAAGGTATAGGCCGTTTTAACTCCAGACCACCTGCGTAGTATAATGCGTCTTTTAACGTATCGTATAAGGTTTAAGTCGTTTTGATTATGGATCGCCTACATCATATAATACGCCCCTTAATACGTTGTATAATGTGTAGGCTTTGCTGATCCTAGGTTGTCTGTATAGTATAATGCGTTTTCTGACGCGCCGTATAGCTTATAGTCTTTGCTGATTTCGGTCCGTTTACACTTATAAATACGACCTATTACATTGCTGACAAAACCTCCCTCCATTTTTTCCCTACTTCGCTTGTCCCCTTTATATTACCTATTTTTATTCAATTTTTTGTGATATCCCTAATTACAATTACCATTTTCAGTTTCTATTTTTTTTTAAAAAAAAATTGTACTATCACCGTGCAGTGCTTCGCGGCGGAACAGCGCACTAGCTACTACGAAATATCCCTGTAGATACCGGTAGGAGGGGTCGTAATGCGTGGCAGTGCAGCCACAGGGAGCCGTTGACAACCTACGCTACCCCTCCAATCAAGACCTTAGAGTGACCCGCAGTTTAAAGACCCGTAGGCATGTAAACTGCAGCCCTGGTCCAGCTGAGAAGCGCGGCCGTCTTAGTTCCTACCCAGTGTCTAATTGCGCCAGGAATACAACAAGTTTTGGTCCCTTAAAGAAGAGACCTTGTAAATCCAGAAAAAGCATGATAGAAGCCCCTAAAAGGGGAATTTGTAAAAAAAGCGTGTAAGCACGCGTGCGCGTCAAGAAAGTTTCAACCCACCAAGGAACCTCCTGTACAAACGCGGTGGTCTGAGCACCGTTGCCTTATATAAAAAGCCCCCCTAATTAATACGATTCCTAAACTTAAACCTTCTTTTAAAAAACCGCCAAAAGTTTAACGAATAATATTAATGATGGTAATGATAGCGGTGGTATAGGCCGTCAAGTTTTGTACGTATTCGCCGGCGGGCATAAAACGTAGCTATTACCGGCGGGCATTAAGCGCAACTTCATAAGGCCTTAATTTAATTACGTATATTTTCCGAAAATCAGCTGGTAATATGTGCTAATTTCCGTTAAAATCTCGTGTTTGGGAAGACTCATTTTATATAGATATCTTGTACCCACCCGTTCGGTGGTTTCTAAGAGCCCGTAGCCACTTTTTCTAGACTCTGAACGAAGTCGGGCAGTAAACCAAGTACTCTACGTTACGTTCTCTATTGTAGAGGTAACACCATTTTTTCGTTTCGGGAAGTTAAAACCTTCGAAAGTACGGGGCGAAGTTACCGTACCCGTGTTTTATCGTAAGGAAACAATATAGAAGGGTCCGTAATAACGGTGTCGAAGGCAGAAAGGCGCCTAATTGAACGGAAGTGTTAAACTCGAGTTTATGAATAGTCGTATATATAAAACCTTAACACCTATACTAAGAAGATATCTTAGGTTTATTTTAGGTATGCCACTTTTTTTCTATCTTTAAAGTTCAATTGTAATAATGATTTTACTCCGTTTTTAAAGGGTTCATCTTTGTTTTTATAGAAGGGGGGAGATTTAGCCTTCAAACCGGCGTGTTTATTAGCGGCTTCGTTCCTAACGATCCTTATATGCTCCGTTCTTTATTTAACCTTCATATGGTCCGAATACGATTCGAATACCGCGTGGAAGTATGGGAAAGCCTATTAGGAGAAGGTAGCGGGTTTCCTAAGTAGGCCTTAAATTACGAAAGTACTGTTTACGTAAATCGATATTTTGATCAAGGTGTTACATGAAGCAGCTTTAAAGCTTCGGAAAGCGTTGATAATATCCGCGTTAAAAACGTGCATGTCTGAGTTTAAGCTGTTGGAACCTTTTATAATAGTACTCCTATCCTGGTATATTACGTACTCATATCCATCGTATCGCTTGCTCACAACAAATTCCTCAGATCTATCGATAAAGATCATAATATAATAATGGTTTAGGCTAGCGAATTAGATTTAAATGAATAAGGTTGCTTTTTCCATAATTGATTTATACGTAGTGTCGGCGAAAATCCTAAGGGCAAACCGTAGGGTTAGTAAAATAGGTCGGGGAAAGTTAGGGAACTTTACGTTAATTTCGAAGAAACGTGGGCGAATACGTGTTTCTGCTGGTTTGGGCTTTCTTAATGGTGGAGGGAGGTTGTCGTAGTCGCTTTGAGTATTATAGGCTTAGCGAGCTTAAAGTCAAGAGGATTTCTTGGGAATCGTAACGCTATATGTGGCTCCCACTTTGTCGGCCGGCGTAGCTATAGAGGTAAAGGTCCCGTACTTTATAGCCTCCATCGTGGGTATCGTTTCAATTCGTTATATGAGCGGGTTCCCGGCGTTAGGGATTTTTAAACGGTAAGTAATTGAAGTCGTTATTTTTTTTTAAAAATAACCTTACTAAAAGATTATTCGGCGTTCTGTAAGGCGACAAAGTTTGGAGTGGTTTTATATAGCGGCGTAACCACTTTTAGTATAGTAACCAGTAGGGCTGTAATCGGCTTTTTAAAACCTTTTTATCCGTTCCCAGAGTATTAACTTTTAATGTAATACGTAAGTATAGGTATAACTACAGTAATGATTGCCATACAAAGAAGTGCGGTAAAATCCCGTACATTATTCGTAAAAGTTCTTTATAATGCCAAACGACTTTAATAATTTTCGTTACCTGTTCCTGTTGTACATTTCATTGGGTAGGGGTAAATACATGGAAAAGGAGGAAGAGACTAGTCTGCCAGTGCATCTGGCTACTACATGCTCAGCCCTGCTGAGCTTCGTTTTAAGTTCTAGTTTCTTCATCTTTCATCTTCAGAATATTACATTGTTTCAATATTACGTTGCCATTCTATAAGCGTACCAACGATTGATAGTTGTAAGCTAAAAAGTTAAAAAAAATAGATACTTCCTTTTAACAATTTAAATAAGACAAAACGAAAGGAATAAGGTCTTCAGTTCTATCCTAACAAAAGCAAAAATAACAACTCTCTACCCCGTCAAACCTTACATTTTTCCTTTTTCCTGCTTTTAAACTTTACGATCCTTAACCCTTTCCCCTTCCACCACTATCACTACTTTTTAGTGTGTCGACCCCCTGATTTTCTTACTTATCCCTCTTTTTGTCGTCGTTGTCATCATTGTTATCGCCGTTAGTTCGTTCGTAGCTAATCTTGCCACCGCTGCCGTTACTTGGCGCCGCTGCCGTTGCTTCTAGCTGCTATAATTGCCTTTTCACTTTCTATGCCCTACTCGCCACAACTGTTATCAGTCTCGCCAGCACCGCCGCCATCCTCGCCATTATCATTACAGTTATTGCCGTAATCGCTGTAAATCTCGTCTCCTTTTCGCTGATAAGCTAGCGAAAGTTATATGCTTTAGGCATTCTACCTCAATTGATGCCCCGCTACACTCGTAGCTCAACAGTTGCCTATTAACCCTAGGAAGTACCTACCATACCTATAAGCATTCCTTTACCAACCGCTCTTTCGCTAATCGTTACGCCACGCCTTTATACTCCAGTTAATCGTAGCAATATAAATCCCTCTTCCGAGTAAAAATAGGGAATGCGCCTATAGTAATGGATAATAAAAATGAATACTACCTTTAATTAATATTTAAATACTATCAATACAAATTTGTAATAGCAAATGGAGAACTAGCATATGATTATGGCAAATGACTTTAAGGTACTTACGTGTAATATAAATAAGTATTCTCGCTCTTGCAGTCCTCGTTTTCAAACTCCTTGTCTTAGTCCTTACATCTCTTTGCTGTGTCTTTAAAGTCCACATCCTAGTAGTAACCGTGCTACTCCTGACTTTGAGTTTTCGCTCTTTGGTATTTCTCGCCGCTTAAAACAGAAGGAGTTAGGCGTTTATAACCCTAAGTATTACAATTCATTGAATATAAGTATCGTTACATTGGACTGTAACGTTATTTTTACTGATGTTTACAGTTTTTAGGATCGCTTAAAATGCTTTATCAAGTTGGATCCAGAATTAAAAGGCTAAATCGTATCTATATTGTGCATTTTACTACAAGGTTTCGCCGTATTTTAGGAAAATATGAATATTTTTAACGAAAAAAAAGCTCAAGGTCATTTTCTTGGTATCAAAAGTTATTATAACGGCACTAACTTAAAGTTTTCCAATAAAACCTGATAGAAATACTAAAAGAAATTGAAAATTAACCTGTACCATATCAAACCTTGTAAAAGACGAATACATATCAAAGAAACATATTTAAACCTAGTTAAAATACGTATAAATAATGGGTATTTGTATCGATGTCACGAGAATTAATACGGAGTTATAATTCACAATTTGTTTTTTCTAAACCTAAACATTTAATAAAACCTTTTTCTTTCAATCTATAAACAAAATCTCGGCGAGCATATATATTAAATAAAAATGACCAAAACTATTTTGCCTGTTGTTTTTAACCGAAAACACCCTTATCATAAGCTTGTTAGGAACGATAACCGTCAAGAGTATTACTCGCGGTATTTTTGAGAAAAATTATAATACGAGAATGCCAACTTATACAGGAATAAAAAAAGGTATGATAAAAAACCCGGCAAAAGTAGATACTATGCTCGCGAATACGATCGTATACCTCACGATCGTAAGCGCGATACTCACGAGGCTAAGGCTAAGTCTCGTGAAAAGCGTCGCGACGATAATCTTTGTGGCGACCGTAATGGTCTCCGTTGTGATAATAATAGTCATCACAAACGTAATAGCTTCCACAAACGAATTAACAACGTTTAATCGGAATCAGAGGATATTAAATATTCCGATTAAAGCTACAACGAGTTTAAGCGCTTCTCTTCGCCCTTTTAAACGAGTAATGTAGGCTTTATAAACAAGGCTCCAAGTCTTATCAGCGAAACCCAAAAAAGCCGTCAGATATACAATTATTATAAATTAGTTGACAAGTTTTGTAACACTTTTTCCAAGAATTTTACGTTTCAAGTAAAAATAAGGAACATAATCTCACGATCTATAAAAAGAAAGATATATTATATGGAGTTCCCAGCGCTTAAGTATAAGGACGCCACTTTTCTTGTGGAGAACGTAGAAGATATCGTAGCTAAGTTAATTAACGAGAAAGTCGTATTCGTTATGGAAAACTATCGTTTTCTATAGGTTTCCATGCATGACACACTTTCTGGGCTAAGTTGAACGTTATATTCGAATATAAGTATAAATAAGATTATCTTCGTTAAATTTTAAGTGAATAAATATTTCACTATTTATATTGAAACCAATGTTTCGTAAACTAAGTTATAAATAATATAAGACTTTATAGAACCTTTAGTACACTTTATCACTAAAGCTCGTTCAAAATTTATAATTTTTGGCTATAAATTGAACGAAATGCCTGGCTTCTTTAAAGATACAACTAAAGTTTAGGTGGTAAACTGGCTGGATATTAACGCACTTTTGGTATAATAACTATTTAAAGCCTCATAAGATGGATATTTTTATATTGAAGAATTTAATTCGCTTCTAAAATTACAACTTTCAGGTGCCCTTTTCAATTTATCAAGTAGTCACAAATCTAGTCGTACGTAAACTTTTTGACATAAGCTGTAGTAGGAATAGTATTACCAAAGCAAACGATATTTCTCCCAATTAAATATATTAACCTCCCTAAATATCGTTTATTTCTATTTACCACGTAATATCCATACATGCTAAACGTAATTATGGGTTTAATTGCGCCATATGTTAATTAACTTTCCAATCACAGTTTTACGGCTCTTACCATTACTAAGTATACACATTTCGGGATTATCAAAAAGTGTAAAAATACCACCTATTTCTATATTACGTAGAACGGCGTTATAGAAGCATTATTGTAGGTAATAGAAATCAGGAATTTAGCCTTTAAAATTACTTATCCTTCTTTTAATGCCGTTGGAAATTCTTTAGTGGTTTTCTTCGATACAGGCGACTTAGGCCTTGAAAATCCATTTATAAGAGCTTAATTTCGATTAGACTTGTATACCGTTAAAACAGAAAAAAAAAAAAACGTAATCTCGAATTGTTACAGAAATTGTCGTTAATTCACAATTCAACACGTCATTCCAAAACGCTAACGCTAGGTTTATTCACGATCCGGCACAAAAGTTTCAAGATATTGAACAAAAATATATCAAAAATTTAAAAAATACAAAGTCTCATTAATTCATTGGATAAGCCTCGTTTTAAGGACTTTCCGGCGTTTTTAGACATTAAAACTCCTGATTACTTACCAATATTAAACGTTAAATACGAATCTTATATGAACGTAACGAAAAGGTTAAAAGTTTTCAAAGTCTCAAAGATTTTCCATAAATTACCTAACATATAGCATGATTTAAGACTTATTAAACTTTCTTCAGACCATATATTAAGAGTTCCCTTGGAAACATAATAGAAAAATATAAAACTTAATTGTTATTGTTACCCCATCTTTCAGCGAGACAAAGCTCATTTAAACTAATGGTTTAATAATCTATACCATTAAGTCCGTGTGAAATTCGTAAATAATGTTTTATTATTAGCTTAAATAGGTTTTGAAATTGAAAGGATACTTTATAATACTGAAAAAACGGTAATAATTAACCTTAGATTCCTTAATGAATACGATATACCAAATAATTATCCATTACTGTTTAAAGTAAAATTTATTGATTCTTTACGAGGACGTTCTTATATCTGAGTCGTTAATGAAACAAATCCTTTTTCCAACTACTTATATTTTCAAAGTAGCGAAATATGTTTCAAATAATAAGTCATCCAGGGCTTCAACATTATAAATTAATGCTAATGAGCTTTCAAAACTCACCAGAGTTTTTTTAGAGATTAAGGAATTGTATTTTAAAGTTATTCCAATTTTTTTGTCGATGTTTTATCGATAATATTGTCATTTCTTCCGATAACTTCGATGTCCATTAAAAGTACTTAGCTCAATTCTTTTTAGTTATTTGTTAAGTTGAAAATCTCCCTATTTCACAAACTTTTATATATTGCTTTTTGATTTGTTAAATTACTCACATTTGATGTGGACGGTTTCGGGTTTTTGACGACTACTAAACGTACTTAGGCTTTTCTCGATCATGCATTTTAAATTACTTTTAAAGCGTTGAAAACGTATTTGGATGTTGTCAGCTTCTTACAACTAATGGTCCTGTTTTTTACCTATTTATTCAAGCTATTACCAAAGCTAAAGACTTATTTTCTAGCCGGTGGCCGTAAGATTGGATGAGTCGAAAATAATAATCATTGAAAGCGTATATATTATACTTTAACTATGAAAATTTCGTCTTCTTAATTAGGAAAAAGAGTCTTTAGCCGTGTTATAAAAGTACTTATGTAACAAATTAGGTTTTTATTATATAAACTCGTTTCTGGTATTATGTTTGTAAGTTAATAAAGGTTTGGAAAGAGGGTTTAGCATAATATTTTTCTAACCTAAGCTTAAGTAAGAGTTAAAACATGTTAAATTGATTAGTGCTCACGTTATATAGACAATCACATTTGTTTTCTATTACTTTATCAAAGAAAAGCTAAAAAGCGGATCTTGGAGTATAAGGTAACATATCTCATTTATGCGTATAAAATACTTAAAATAACTTTAATTGGACAAAGAAAGCCAATTATCGTTTTTCTGAATTATAAATTTATCATAGGTATTGTAAGTGGAATGTTGCGCAATACAAATTTTTTCAACCGGGTCAACAATAGACTTATTAATGTTACTATTTACCTGAAAGTATATCATTTGAACGTCGTCTATATACCTAAACAACTTAATTTCGTTTCAAATATCTTGTCACAACTCCTTACGCTTGTAATCGAAACGATTCTTCTGTTGGACGAAGTACCAATATTCGATTGAATTTTCGATAATCTTCCCATAATAAGGCGCCTTAGAATTAATATCACGTTTTATTTCATAAAAGCTGTTCTTTCTTGCGAAATACGCCTTAGGGTTTGGTTTACTTATAACGAGAAAGTAATTCAACGAGAGATTATCGTAAACTTAGGAAAACTCGAACCAAATAATAAGGTGATTATTAATGGTGTTAAGGATGTTTATCCTTTTCGTTTGGTGGATCGTCTCCTTTAGAACCGAAATGAAATTGACCGTGAAAGAATTGTTATTCCTACTAAATTCGTTTCTTATTTTCTTTATAATATTAATAATGACAAGTAAAATTTTAGGCCAAAGCGTATAATGGGTACTATGGTTAACTTACACTTTAGGTAAAACGAAAATTGGTAAAGTAATATTGTTAATATTACGTTCTTTGCAGCTAAATGCGTAACGAAAATCAAAAACCTGTTAGGCGTCTTTAGCTTACTTAAACGCTAAAAAAGCTTATATATATCATTTGTATAAACTTCTTTATGGCTTTGCCATTGATGTAATCCATCGGCATTCTTGAGGTATTACTAGTTTATAAAAGGTTTAACATAATAATACTGGTTATTTTTAACACTTAAAATCGTACTTTTCATTGCCTAAATATATAAATTCTATAATAGGCTATGGTGTAAAACTGCTATACCCTTACTCATTGTTATTAAATTAAGTATAACCGAAAAAAAATATTTTTAACCGAGATACAAAGTTTTTTTTTGGATTGTGAAAAGCCTTATAAAGAGGATATGGTATTAAACTTCGTATTTTAACAGATTATTATCCGTAAGCTGATAGGTAAGCTAAGAGACAAAATCAAGTCGTCGAATTCGAATTGCAATATTGTATCGCTGAGTATCCAAATCAAGTATAAACCAATAGTATTAGAATGTTATAATAAAATATTAACAACACTTATTTTCGCGTTATCGATACTAATCCTTACGAAGAATTATTCGGCTTAAGATTACGAGCATTAGTAAACTGTTTTTCTACTTCGATAACAAGCAGAAATTCTTTTTATAATAAAATGTCTTTGCCGCGACGCTAAACTCATATTGCACGTCGTTACTTACAAAGCAAAACGACGTTATAATAAACATTACCGTTAGATGGAATTCAAGGTGAGAGATCGCATATTAATACGTACTAGAATAGCTTATAAACACTTACATCAGTAAAGGAAACTGTCACATTTACGTCTAGGCTCGTTTACCATAGTAAATCCCGTAGTAAAGCTCACGTATATATTCGATCCCCCCCCAGTTTAAAAGTTTATCCTATAGTTAGTATTGAATACCTGACTTTTACCATAAGCTCGAACACGATCCTTTCGTCCATTTTCCTCTAACGATGGTATTATTACGGTATAAAGAGGCTTTGGAGGAAGAAGAATGGGAAATCAAGAGAATCGGGCATAAATTCTAGGATCACCGTCGTCGTAAAGGAAACTAAATTCAATATTTAGTTTGTTGAAAGAGCTATACTTCGAAATACGATAAGTAGAAAGCTGTGGAGGAATTGGAATATTGTAGGAAATTAATTAACGCTTACGAAAACAGCCTTCGCGAAAAGTAAGTTTCGTATTTCGTATCTTTTGTCTCACATTTCGTGTCTAGAATCCTATGTCGCGCGTCTCACGTCTGACGTCTTGCGTCTTGTATCTCACATCTAGCACCCCACGACTCGCAATCACCTTTTATAATGTTTGTTAGCAATATAGACATTGCGTTTTTTTGGTCCAAGGGACTTGTTATACATTTCTTTGGGTTGGGGTATATATATGGAAAAGGAGAAAGATACTGGTGTGCCAGTGCATCTGGCTACTAAATTCTCAGCCCCGATAAGCTTCGCTTATATTTCTAGTTTCTTCCTCTTCTATCGTCCGAATAATACACTGTTTCAACTTTATGTAACCGCCCTATATGCATACCAACAGTTCCTCGATATATACCTTTCCTAATAGGGCGCGGTCGAACCAAAACCCTAATTAACGTATACCCTGGAATTTCGTGTATAGTGAGGGTTTTGTAACCGGGTGGATCGGGTTTAAGTTACTAAAATCTGAGGGATTCCCCTAATTGGCGAAGTTTATAAAACCTTGGCGCCCGTTAATATATAATAGTTCTGACTTTTCCAGAGTAAAAACCAGTCTGTTGTTACTCTTCTATACGTCCGCTTCCTGTACATCGGCCTCGAGACCTAAGACGTTTAAGTTTAAGGAATCCGTGTTTCGTACAAAAATGACATTGTCGGCGTAGGTAAAATACCAGCTGGTATAGTATTCGGTAAGGTTTAATATATAAATTATGAAAAGTATCGGAGCAAAGGGTAAGTTTTACTGGGTGTCGTAATTCAAATTTAAAACCCCCGTTGTCGCCGTTTAGTATTGTATTTTTATTTATTTTCTGGTTAAAAAGCCTTTAATGAGTCAATTAATTTTCGTTCAAACTTTATACGCTGGATTTTACGTATTAGACGGTTGTAAAGTAGGGCATTAAATATCATTTACACGTCCTTGAAAAAGATAAACGTAACCTTACCGCTAACGAGGCCAAACTTTCTATCGAAATTTTGGATCGTAATTAAATTGGCGTCGGACCGCTTAAGTATTTGTTTTCCATATTGGGCGTTAATTATACCCCGAATAGTAAAAGATTAAGAGATCTGCCGTGCCACTCTACGTGTGAGCCTTTTGATGTATATTGAAAATAATAAGATCAATTTTTAAAAACGTAATTATGAAAGGTGCCGGTTTCCTAGCTTAGGTATTATAAAAAACTCCGATTATCGTTATATTTGTGGAAAAACCTTTCAGCCAAGGTATTTGTTATATAAAGTGTGAAAAGGTCACACGATATGTTTTTAGTAGGCTATAAAAAGTCGCATCTATATTTCGCTAGTCTTGGCGGACATATTTCGGACGTTTCTAGTATTTTGTTACACCTTTTCGTTAGAGATATTAAACCCCTACGAAACCGTATATTCATATTCGTCATAATCGTTCAAAAGGTCGCCGGTAAAATCGTCGATAGCTAGAAACCTATTTAAGATATCGTCCCGTAACATTCAAACCTGTTTATACTCGTTGAAAATGAATTCGCCCTTAATCTTAAAGGGGGGAAAGGGGGGGAGGGCGAAGCGAAGAAGGGATTTTTATTATTTAAAATTGTTATTTACTTTAATGAATTGGGTGGCTCTATCGATTTTTTTTATAGGTTTGCCTATTCCCTACGTACTTTTTCCAGGAAGTTTTTACGTTTAATAGAGTTAACACATCGAAACCGTGCCTCGTTTTCTTTTTTATATAATATCTTAGCCGTTTTAACTTAAGGATTGACTATTTCGTAACCTTAACCTATATTGTGGTAGGTTTTCTCGACCGTATAGAGTGTATTTTAATATAGCTGTTGGTAGGATCTAAGTACTTATTTATGTGAAAAAAAGAAAGTAGAACAGTATTAAAAATATGATTGGTATTGTAGCAATGTAAGTCAATATATGGTTAGAAAGAATAATCCAGAGGTGCACGCCACGGGTAAGGACTTATAATCCCCCTCCCAGAGCGTATTACTCTAGAATTCTTCTTTTAGACCGCTTCACGCATTGCCGTCGGCCTGGAATAGCATTTGGTAGCATGGAGGATTGATGTACATACCAAGCATGACTTATACTAGAGAAATAGCTACCCGCAGTCTTGGGAGGAATGACTGGAGGGTAAAGAGGAGCCCGCAAAGACTAGCTGAACTAGAAACAACAATGCAAATACACATCCCTACCACCCCCAATTACCCGACTTAAACACCGCATTTGTATTGCAATCATCTGGTAACCTACACAAAAGAAGTTTACTTGGCATCCATCTTGATCCGCAGTCAAAAATATAAACAATAGAATGAGGACGAATACGACACGACACGAGACAATTACGAGGCTAGTAAAAATGAGGATGAGTACGACACGAGACGAGGACGAACAAGGCACGAGAAGAGGACGAGGACGAGTATAAGACGAGTATGATACGAGACGAACGAAAAAGAGTAGGAGAAGAAACGAGGACGAGTGCGATACGAAACGAGGACGAGAACGATACGAGACGAGGACAAATATAAAACGATAGGAGATGAAAATAAACAAACCCCTACAAATCATATATGAGCCCAAGCCAGTCATATAAAAACCGAAACTGAGGAAGTTTAAAAAATAAACAAAGAATAGATTTTCCAAATATATAAACCTTATTTAATAAACTCGACTACCAATTGCTTATATTATATTAAGAGATTTCATTTTTTTGAAAACAAGGAAATACCAAAGATGTAGAAATATTATATATATTATACCTTCTAAAATAAACTTTACATTAATATTTACCAATAATCCGATGAAAATGCGAATAATTATATTGAGGACGTGGAGATTATGGCGGAGACGAAATCTCAAAATAACACTTCCATCGAAAAGATCTACAAGAGTTATTTCAAACCGGAGTTAAGGGAAAATGCGGCTAAATGGTACCGTAACAAACTAAAAAAAGAGAAATAACGGCGGGAGGATCTTAAGGTACTCTTTAAAACTTGTTTCAAATCTCTTCCGATAATAACTAATAACGGAGTAGCAATTAAGGCAAACTCGTTCGGGAAACGTACCTATAAAACTTTAGTTAAATTCGTAAAGAGGGTATATAAACTTATTATACAATGCCCTTATATACTATAAAAGAAGCTAAGAAACAGGTTTTTAGCCTTCCTTATAAACAACGGCTAAAATAACGATACTATATTGTAAATGAGAGTTACTAACAGTCTGGTTTTTGAAGACATTATGGACTAAAACGGAATGTATAAAGATAAAGTTACATATTATATCGTACAAAAAATATTAATCACGGTAACTGTAGTTCCTAATCGTGATAATAACCTTTTTTTTTTTAATAAAAAAAAAACTACTGGGTGTACCTGATAAGAAAATACTCTTTGGGACGATTATAAAACTAATGTAAAAATAGATCGGTAGGCTAACATTTGAGGATAAGAGGGGAAACGCTTTTTACACCTTGTAAAATACTTGCGAATAATACAATTTATATTAACCCTATTCAAACCCAATTGATAAGCGACGATAGTAGACTTACGAAACTTATATCAAATGAGAAAGAAACTATGTAATAGATAATAATAATAATATTGATAAAAGTGATAGTAAAAGTAATAGTAAATATAAAATAACGTATAGATATACTTTAATTGTAGGAACGGACCTAAACCATATTACAGGTTTTATAACTTTCCTTACCCTCGATAGCTATAGGAAAAAACGTATCAAATATGAGATCTGGTATTAGCGGAGCTAGTAATCCCTAGGAAGTTAAAAATAGGAAGTAAAATAAACGCAAAGATATACAAGTTATTATTAATAGTATTAATAAATCTAACCGAGTATTAGGACTTTTACCCTACCTTTAATACTAATTCTTTATATTTGTTAGACTTAAGTATAAAGGGAGGCAGCGAATGAGACTTATAAACTAAGCCTTAGGAACGTCAATATTCTGGTAAGGATAAAAGGAAAGGCAAAAAGGCTAGAGATATTGTCACTTGAATGGTTTCCGAACGCCGTAATATTCGAACTATAAGGTACACAAACTTATACGTTCTAATTAAAGATAATGAGGGAGGTTGATATTATATTCGTACGAAATTGAACTTCCCTTATCTTCCAGTGTTATACTCCTAAACTATTTTGTTGATAACTTAAAACAATAGGAAACGGTTTTGCAAGGGGATTTCTATGTTTCGTACCGTTATATAAAAGTAGTACAGAATAAATACCGCGGAAAACAGAAAACATACCATACTTATTCGAGTATTCTTAGGTCTTCCTAAAAACGATTTAACTTAATGGATATTTTACGAAAGATTTACCCTGAAATTATTTTTAAGTAGTTATTAAACCGTCATTCTGTATAACGAAAACAAATAGTAATGATATATAGCTTTAATACCATTCGAAGAATGAAAACAAGGAGAAAAACCGCGAGGGAAAAAACGAAAACAAATAGTATTTATATAGTCGGTAGTAATAATAGCTATAAAATATCGTACTAAACCACGTATTATAAAAACTTAATTAGGATATATTTAAGGTAATATTCATAATATTTATATTAATAGGAACTAGGTCAATAATGGTTTTTTGGTTAAACTAGTTACGAAAAACACTGTAACTCGTATAGGAATCATCGTTTAAACAGCCGACTTACCAATAACTTTTACGATAGCTAACGAAAGCTATACGACATTAATAAGTTGTTAGTGGTAGTGTCTCTTGAATTTACGTATCTATTATCGGTAATTATACATCATATAACTTATCATTATGCTGTAAATGACGTATTTGCTAGTTAGCCGTTAATAATTATATTGAAAATATACTTATATTTATAGGAAGAGGTTTATATTTAATGGGTATCCTTATAGAAAGACGTGTGAAACCGTTTCCTTTTAATATTTAACTGATTTATATGGGACGTTTTTTTAGACGAAAACCAATATTCGTTAGATAAGTCAACCACGAGTAGTAAAAAAGAGACGATAGAATGAGACTTAAAGGACGAGAATAGTAGCGACAAAAATAAGGACCGGGCATTAGGTGATAAGGATGTAAAATTCTTGTAAAACCTAAACAAGCTTATGGATTTTATGGAATATACGTAGCAATAAAAGAAACGCTTAAACTAAAGCGGGCCTTACACTTGGCAAAGACTATTCAGCAGCCGAAAAACCTAGAAAATACTGGTACTTATAAATAAGTAAGTTTCGGAAAAGTTTTAAGTATATTGAAAAATACTCGAAAGTGATATAAAAGTATATAAGAACGAACTGTGAAACCACAAAGACGGGACGAAAACCTATAAAAATGAAACGAAAACATTTATAGTACTTTCAAAACAAATAGGGAAAAAAATCCAAAAACGCTATTATGTTTTACAAGGTAAAATGGTCACCTATTAAAAACATCTCAATATCTTTAATTATTTATTAAGTTTACCCGCCTCGCATATATTAATTCGATATTCGGGTATAGGGAGCAAAATAGAACTTTCTAATTGTTTCGCCCCACCACAGTCTCCTATGAGGCTATTAATCTTTAATTATAATAGAAAAACTAATTCGGGATTAGACGGACAAAACGAGGATATTCTAGCATTACGGGCGTTAAGTAACAAGAAAAATAAATAGTTATTTTTAAACGTTTCGGTATCCGAATATTATTGATAGTGAAGAAGAGTAGTGGAAAATAAACCAGACTTAGAAGAGGCCTACCTGGCATATGACGGGACAAAACAAATACTAACGGCGTAAAACAATAAACTTAACAGAAATATCAAACGTCGGCCCGAATGAAAGAAATTGAACGACGTATTATAAGATATTGTTAAAAATAGTTCAAGGTTTTGGGTATCGACGTTGGAGATATGAGTAGAATAAATAAGGCGGACGAATTCTTTAACTATAATAACCTATTACTTTGTAAAAATAAAGGGAAAGGATTGGTAATGGTTAAAAGACTGATATATACCTAGAGAGATGCTTTTAACTTTAGATTGAAAGTCGTGCGAGTGACTAATCTCGTTACTTATTTAATTGAATTTGAACCGAACGAGAAATTTTTCGGATAAAATAACCGAGATACTTATGAAAAGAGGTCGTATTCGTAAAAATATTTTATTTAGCTATAAAGGTAGCTGGATTTTTTATACCAAGTTATTCTAAATAAGGTATATATTTATGACACCTATTAAAGAAAAACGGCGATCACCGATTCTTTTATAAATTTATTCCAGTTAACAGTTATATAATTAAACTATAATAACCGACATATTTACCAAATGAAATATTCGATACTTTTCTTTACGGTAATTATAACTTCTTTTTCCAAGGCGATGTAACGAATATGTATTGGGAAATTCCAATTACTTGAGACTATAAGTAAAGAACGGTATTTATTATACCGAATATATAGTATTTAATACTTAAAATACCTTAAGAAATAACAGGAAGTAAATATACCTATTATACGCTTAACGATATTAACTTTGGTAAATAGCTATTCCCAAATAGCTAGAATGATAAGAATAATGTGGGAATTGACGAGAATACCACGAGGCGAAACCAAAAGGACGCAAAAATTAGCGGACTAGCACTACTATGGATACTACTATATACCTTCATAGATAGTATACATAGGCTAAAGGGCAGTGCACTGTATTGCAGGGTGTACTCCTGCAGGATGCACAATAACTTGTCATGCTGCAGGCTGCACTCTTGCAAGAGGCAAAGTGCACCATGTATAGATCGGTTTGGAATGCTATTACAGGCTGACGGAAATTGCGTGGAGCCGTCTAAAATAAATATTCCAGAGTCATAAGCTCTGAGTGAGGGCTTATACACCCTCACCTAAAACGTACACCTTTGAATACTTTTTCTTAATCTTTATCTTTACTATATTACAAAGACCAATTATCTTTCATTACTCCTCTAAGTAAACTTTTGAAGTAAATAGATCTTTTAAACCCTACCGATATTAATCAATAGCCGACTAGGTCGATTATGAATAACTTAGAAAAAATAGATAAATATTCGTTAAATACGTATAGCGGGATGCTATAACGATACCAACTATTTTTACTTTATACTACATCTTATAAAAACTATACGGAAGTATGTAATTACACGGAAACGACAAGAAAAACGAAGCGTTACAAAACTATAAAATCTGGAGTAACTTCGAAAATATCAGCTTCGTCTCGTTAACCGCCAACTTGTATTAACGCTTTAAATGATTAACTCAGGTTCTTTTTTAAAAAACGTCCTATCACTTATTAGGCCTACTAAACTAAAACACCAAGTTTTTCGGAACTCGTTCCTGGAACCTACCGAATACCGGGCCATATAAGTTGAAACCACTAAGTTTCGGAACCTTTCGCTAGGACCAACCCGATTTTCGCCTTAGCTAACATCTATTTCATACAAATAATGAACCCGATCGCCTTAACTATATCAGTTGTACACTAAATAACCATCCGATCCTTTTACTAATTTCTGCCACGGTATGCTAATACGAATAGACTAACGTATACCGAAACGTACAACACTTTGGCATTTCCCTTACCTTACCTTACTCAATTTCCCATATCCGCCCTGTTCATTTCAAATTTTTATACGTTCGCCCTATGTATTTTCAGTTTAGTAATTGTAAAGTTTTAAGTTTTATTCACTATTTGGTTAGTATAGCGTTATCAACATTAATAAAACTAATTGAAAACACTTAATTAATCTATAACTAAACCTCTCTCACGTATTATTTGAAGTCTATTTACGCTAATGAATGATAATAAACTTTTTTCCGACCGCTTCAATTGCCTTATTTTATTTTACATTTACTATGTTACCCTAAACTTCAAACCAACACGAATTGCGCTTTATATATATATAATAGCCCCATCAGTGAAAGATCAGGTAAGGGCTAACGACTGTACAGATTACCTTTTTTCATATATATCGTTTCTAAACACTATTTTTAGATATTTAAACTTTAACTTTTAGGGTACTCTGATGGAGGCCTTAATGAAATATTTTGACCTTGATACTGTGAATATATATGCTACTAACATAATTCATAATTATTGTAATAACGATATTAAAGAACGCGAATTATTCGAAAACTTTAAAGAAAAATTTGCGAATAAGACGCTAGAAATGTGGAAAATGGTGGATGAATAAGTCGAAGAAGTCTTACGGAAACAATTACGAAGTAAAGGTATTGATATACCCGGTGAAAGTAACAACCGTATCGCGAAAACCCTATCAAAAACAACGTAGCTTACATATTTCCTAAATGAACGGACAAAAAAGTTATGAAGGAGGGTTTCATGGAAATATATTACTTATAAAAGCGAAAGTAATACCTAACGAAGTGAAGCTTTGAAGAACTATTAAAAATTAGGATACGGCGTTCGTTGAAACGAGGCGCCCGAAAAAGAATAAAAATGGAAAAATTAATAAAAAGAAGGGGATATTACAACGATTATTTACAACAAAGGTTAAATATAAAGCCTTTCTGAATCGTAATGTTAAACTGATGTAAAACCAAAAACACATTTCTAACGTTAAAAAAAACCTATTTAGCTGTGATGAAATCGGCCGAAACATAGATGATAACCCGACTTAGGTGATAATAATCGGCCGAAATACGGAAAATACCCCGATTTAAAAAGAGATGAAAAGCGTAAAACTCTAATACGTAATTTACGGACTAATGCCTTTTAAGTAAAACCTTTACCGCAACCTTCTATTACATCATTTCCAGACGAATAGGAGCAACCTCACGAAGTTAACTAATTTTGCAAGGTGATGGGATACGGATAACAATTACAGCAACGAGTCGTACTATGTATTGGATAACCAAATACGCGTTATACTTAATATATGAAAGAATTATATATCAAATTATTATAATTTTACGTTATTTTACCCGGTATATATTTTGAGTGCATTCAGGAGTGGGATATAAACTACGTTATGTAAATGTATATATTTTCCCAGCATTAAAATCGTTTTAAAACTCATTTCAACACCGAGATTCATTACGATTTGTACGATAAGGATTGGACTAGTACGACATGGAAATTTATAAAGAAATAGTAGTAAAATACCAATGAAAACCCTTGGGAAAATTTTAATGCTTTATTAACAAGATTTCGAAAATATCAAGTAGCCTTTGCACCGTAATATAAAGACAATAAACTATTTATTTAAGTAGTGATGAATTCTTGTCATCGAAACCCAGATATCAACCTTATACTTTTTAAACTAAAAAAGGACTTAAAGGCCTTTTATATAAGCCCTAAAATATCGTTCGAAACCTTTATACGCCGGTAAGTAAACCCTGAATTGGTATCCGAAGTTGATAATATGAAAAGTAAAGCTCAAATTACTAAAGTAAATCTCGTCAAGACAATTTACTATGGTTTAAATCGGAGATTTAAAGCTTATTAGAAGTAAAACGAAAGCCCGAAGTACAGGTATTAAAGAGGAAAAAACGATAATGAAAGATAAAAACGATCGTTCGGAAATGGAAGAAACGTACCGAAGTTATAATGACACGTGTTAAAGGATTTACGACGCCTTCAAAGTTTGTAAAAAAAGTTATATAATATACAGTAAAATCGGCTATTAATTTATAAACCACTCCGCATACGATTAGATTCGGATTTAACGACAATTTCCAACCGACTACGTACCCAAGAATAGAATGAAAGTTAACTTTGTAATATATATAGCCTAATGCGAAAGTGTAAATAATGAAATTAATATCTACTTATACGATAATACATTCAGAAAGGACGACCCCGAGGACGATAACGCCTATTTATTAGCCTAAAACGACGAAACCTCCTATCTTATCTTTACCGAATTATAAAACGCTGTTTTAAAATATATCGCCGGATTGGATTATATAGAACAAGTGTTCGACGCTTATATAACGTTACAATTTAAGTTATCCAACAGGCATGGAAACATATTTTAAAGTATTATACCTAATATTAAAACGGCCGAAATTTCGACCGCTGAAAAGCGTTTGTTAGACGCGTTTATGGCGAAATTTCCGAAGTTTTAGCGAAACCGTATAAAATAATACTAAAAAGTTTTATTTAATAAAGGTAAGATTATTTCGTTTGAAAAAGTCGTTATAAATATACGTTTTAGGCCGGTTGCGTTTTACGTAATGGATTTTGAAAACCTATTATTACTTTAACTAGCTAATAAAAATAAGTTCCAAATCGAAGTCCGTAATATAATTAAACAACTTATCCGCGCCTTAAATAGTGTATCCGTACTACTTAGGCTTAAGTTCGGCTATTTGTAATTTTTAAAAGAACGTATAATCGAAGCCGTTTATTAAATATAAGTGGAACTATATATATTATACCGACGATTCGGATACCTAGATGTAAAACGCCTTTTATCTCTACTGTTATGACACGAACTGCAGTTGGATCCTCTGACGCTGCATGTTCCCCACTACGCTTACAAAGCACATTTCCCATGTACGGCACGGCAATTGGACAACGGATGACTCAGCAGAAGTCACGTGACCTGGATCACTTGGATCACCTGGATCACCGGCTCACTTGGATCACTTGGATCACTACCAGTGATCCCGCAAACCTCATACTGGAGCACCCCCAGTATGGGTACCAACTGAAGGAACTAGATATAAGGACATGGTCATCACCACCTTAGATAGCTTCATTAGATAGTTCTTCAGTTGTCAATCTAAGTATTCAGTCTACACACCTGAATAGCCTAACGGCTTCTGATCATCACTCGAACACAGTCTTGATATTGCACCTTTGTTACCTCTGCTACCTTACTGCTAACATAAACCCTCTGAACACCTTCTACATACTCACGGGTATTTAGTGTGATCATTACATCTACTTTATATTGTAAGCTATACGGATGTAAAAAAGGGAGTATTGAAAGTTATTGAGAAGTTTTTCTATAAATGCCAGCGGTACTGACAAGTATTACAACTATTTAAATTCCGCGTTTAGAACGATGTAAAATTTTACTACAAGGTAATTGTCAATATTGTATATTTAAATAACTCACCAATACTATACGCCATCGATGTAACAATATCGTTTTAGGCCGCCAAATTTATATAAAGTGTTTACGTTGTAATATATTAAAAGGATTGAATTAATTATTAGTTTAACTTTTACCTAGGGCCTTTTAATTGAATTATATACCACTTTGGTACAGCTCTCGACTTTATCGAGTGACGTACCAAGGCCCAGATAGCCGGTAGTAAGTATCGACAAATTCCAATAAAAACCTTATAGGGTATTAAAAAATACGAACGTTATTACTGACCGTTAAAAAGCGTATATAATATTGTCGAAAAAGTTAAAAGGTAGTAGTTTTAAGAAGTTTATCCTTTAAATAGCGGTTAGCACCTTTAATAACACTTTTGGCTCGAATAGGCTTATTATTAAGTTTCTCGTTTTCGGTATTTACCCGAAGGTTTACACAAACTTTATACTATAACTATTAACGATACAGATGACTAATGCCGTGGTAAAAGATACGGCAGATTTACGATTATTAAGAGTTGAAAACGACATGTTTAAAGCGTTAGCTATAAGGAACGGCCTACGTAACGCCGGTATTTTAGATTTATTACTATAGTTTACAGTTTTGGTTTGAAGAATAAAGGATAAATAGATTAAACCTTAGAAGATTAACGGATTTAAAGGTTATAACATATTGATCAATTCGCCAAACGGCATAAGTTTTTTGCAATGATTAACGGTACATAAGCATAGGAGAAAGGTAAAAGGAATCGGTTAGGATCCTAAGGACAATTAAAACCGCTTATATACCACCCTTCAGAACAACGAAAACGACTAAAATCGCCTATACGCTATCCTTCGGACCTAAAAATTTAACCCGACTTCGTATTTAACTTGAGCCATAAAATACAATTTCAACCTGATTATATTAAATAAAAACGGTATATTTATTTTATCTTTACCAAAACCTCGCCGCCCAAGATGATCCTTCGGTTCGAAAACGAAGAAACTCCTTGAAACTTTTACCATAGATCTCTTTATTACGTAAAAGGAATTGGTATACCGCTAGTTAAGCTTAACACTTTGCTATAATGATATTATTATTACCCTAGGTACCTTATTCGAATAATTTTCCTAAATGGAGAGTTTAACCTTAATCGACTCAGGTGTTTTTTTTTTAAATAATTTGACCCTACTATTGACGGTTCCTATGAGAATTTTCTAACCCACATCATTTACAAGGTAAAAGATAAGACTAAAAAACCTTACGAAAAGACTCGCTTAATTATTAAAAGTTATAACAAAAAGGGTAAAAAGGATATGATAATTTAGTTACCTACGTTATAACCAGTTCGCCATCACCTTGATTTTATATTCGTAGCTTCCTTTAACGAACCGTATAACCCGTATATCGAATTCCGGAATATAATAAAGTTTTATATACAATCCAAGGAACAGCTTAAACGGCAGATTTACGTTAAGATATTAAAAAACCTTAAATAATATTACCTGTTTGAAATAATTTTACGTATTTTAACGCCTTTTTACGGCTAAGTAAAAGAATGTTTATATTGGTACGAAACTTATTAAAAACAGTATATGAAACAACTCAGAATAAACAACTTAATCTTTAACTCATGTTTATTGGTATCGATTACCTGTTTTGAGAACTTTTCACTTATAGGAATGTAAAGAGACGACACTTTAACCTTGTGTAACGCCTTGTTTTTTCCGTTTAAGAATAGGAAACTTTGGGAGGCCAACTTAAAAGTGAATCCCAAACCCTAAATATTGAGAGACAATGTAATATATTTTCATTGTTCCATAATTACGTTTCGAAACGGCATTTTGTTACTTACGTAAAAGGGATAACTGAATGATGTGGTTTTTATTATACCTAATAATCTAAAAGGAACCGACGAATACAGATGCTATCGCGTATACAGAGTTTAGGTTACGTTTATAATATAATTAGAAACTACATTCGATCTTTCTATCGCCAAGTAATATTAAACCGACCTAACAAACGATATATATAAGGCGTTTAACAAACGCCTTTTATAGTAAATATATAATTGAAAGCGAAGGTTACAATTTGTGCCTATAAATATACATATTTTAAAGCTGTTTGTTTTTACTAAAGGATCTTTTACTAATAATAACGATTATAGCTTACAGATCGGCTTCGTTCTTATCCTTGGTAATAAATTACCGGCTCGAAACGGCTTTACTCTTCGTGGAAATATTATCTAATAGATTTTTACTAAGTATAAAAGGGTTATAGGAAACTTCTTTTCTTTAAAATTTACGATATGGTTGGAGGCTTCGATTCGGGTATTATTAAAGCGATAACAGTTTGTATAATCATTTCCAACCTTAGTTTACGTTTTATCCTCTTGGCTTTTTGTATTAATTTTCTCTCGTTTTATGAAAACATAGTTAAATTAGGTACTACGAACGGAAAACGATTGATAATTTATATTATAACTTTTCGCGAGTTATACGAACGCCGAGAAATCGAGGAAACCTGATAAATCAATGACAAATTAAACCTAGCATACGTAATAATAAAAGCAATACCAAACGGCGCCTTAAAACATTTATATCGATAAATACATTATTTGTTAAGGTTGTTACAAAGGATTTACAATAATAATAGGCAGTTTCAACGATTTAGTACAAGTTAAATCGGTTTATTAATATTATTTCGCCCCGATCCACATTTTTTTTTATTCAATACGACTATTTAAACCCATTTTGATATATAACCTCATTTATTTTACATTTTATATTACGTTTATTGCTTGAAACTTTGTTTAAAAAATTTATAAAACTACTATGTAACGTACTATTATATGGCCGGATATATTGGCCCAGCTGAAGGGATATTTATCCACTATTAAAGGGAAAGAGCAACGTAGCCGCGTCCCTACCGTTTTTTCCGTCGCTTTTCCCCTTTATATTGACGCTACCACTATTACTATTAACGACATTATTACGTTAGCGGAGATATGACCCTGTACCTAATCGGTTATGCCTTTAGGTAAAGGTATAAAAAAGGGATTATCTTTTTCGCGACGACGTACAATAATGTTGTCAAACTAGTTAACGTAATATATACATAGACCCTGTTTTGAAGTAGCGACAGCAGTTGCCATTTCTTTGGTTTACCGGTTAACGCTTATTACTGATTAATATCGGTTTGTTTTGATAATTTACGGTGATTTAGTTTCTATTTGACTCAAACAAGTATTTTTTTAGCAGATTTCGTTTTTGAAAATTCGGTTAAAATTTATTGAAAAGTTGGTGGGCGCGTAGTATAGCTTCGGCTTACGGCCCTAAAACCACTGGAACGGGGGTATACGAGCTACTAATCCGTTTTTAAAGGTAATAATACGCCGAACGACCCCAGTTTTCGTGGTATTCGCTAATAAACTTAACCGCGGCCGCAGACACGACATACGATAAGTAAAGCGTATTTATTAACAGCTTATGGCTACGGATCTAGGTACGCCATTTTAACATTTAACACGTTAAAGAGGCCTTAGACCATACCTTAAAAATACGAAATTCGAGGCGACGGAAGAGTTTCGCCTCGTATTCCTTATTAACAAAGGAGGGAGTTAAAAGTTAACAAACGAAGGGCTTAAGATATATATACCTTAGCGTTGATACTCCAGGCTACGTTTACGGCGTAAAAGGGTCCCTACAGGTAATAGAGTCTTTAATCGTAGGGAAAAGATAAGGTTTATAACTTTAAAAGCCTCCCATTTCTACCCTAAGCTAGGAAAGGGGGAGTGAGAGAGGGTGGAGGACGAGGTCGGCGCGACGGCGGCGGGGTGGGGCGAGGCGAAGGCTGCGGCTGGATTAAATGGTGTGGTGGTAGCAGGGCTTGGTGACGTGGCGACGAGTGGCGTGACAGGGGCGGGCGGTGTGGTAGCAATTGAGGAGATTGAGTCTTACAAGGGTGGATTGTTACTGCTAGTAGTGGTGATGGTATTAGGGATGACGGTTGCGGCAGCTACGATGGCGGCGAGTCACTGACGCTTTCACGTTAAACGGCGCCTGGTAATCCTATTTTTACGCGGCATTTATTCGGGATTCAGTTTAGTACGTATGCAGGCTAAGTGACCTATATATTAAGACGGCTTGGTTTAGTTAAGTAGACCAGAAGTTGAATTGGAACGGGTACTTGTATTGGTTAAAATTCCGCGCCTTTAGCAAAAAGAAAGAAAAGAAGTTTTGCCTGGAGCAACGGCGATACATCTTTTTATATTAACTTACCACGTGATTACGCAATTACCCTGCGCAATTACCCTATGTAATCACCTTTAAGTAATTACCATTACGTAACCACCCCTATTAGCAACAGTAAAAGGCGATATTACCAACTATATCGCCTTTATTTGGCTACACTTACTAGGGCCGACTTATAATTACCATCGCGGACAAACTTTGCTAATCCCAGCTGAACTTGATAATTGGGACCTTTTATGATTGATACGTTAACAAAACTGTTACTACTGCTAATTTAGACTTTTTACAACTAACGCGTTAATAACAACACTATTACTACTATTAGTTTAGACCCTTTTTGCGACTAATACAATAATAATTGTATTGTTACTACTAATCTGAATCTTTTATGATTAATACGACAATAAAAGTATCATCATTAGGCTATATGTACGAAGTATATAGTGAAAAAGGAAAATATTACCAGTGTAGATACTGTTATATACCCTAACAAATAATATATATTGGCTAAAGGGCAGTGTATTGTATTGCAGGGTACACTCCTGTAAGGTATACAATAACGTGTCATTTTGTAGGTTACACTCTTGCAAAACACAAAGTGAACCATACATAAATCGATCTGGAATGCTATTCCAAGCCGAAGGAAATGCGTGGAGAGGTTTAAAAGAAGTATTCGAAAGTTATACGCTCTGGGCGAGGGCTTATAAGCCTTCAACTGTAACGTATACCTTTGGATATTTCTTCTTGATCTTCATCTTTACTATACTACAAATACCAATTATCATTGATTGATCTTCTAAGTCATCTTTTCACATAAATAGGTCTTTTAGACCCTACCAACAACTACCCTTTTCTATAACATTTAATTGAACTGGAAAAACTGCTTTCGACGTATATATTAACAAGTATAACGCTTTATTTTATAGATTTGACGTAATGTTCAATTTCATTTACTACTAATATTTTTTTTGCCTCGAATTCGAAAAAAAAATCACTTTAACCTTTGTTAGGCGATTTTATTCGGAAGTCAAATTTCTTCGTTAGAATTTGAATTATTATAGGATCGAATTCGGCTATTTTAAAAATATCGTAAAAGATTCGAAATATAGGCGAAACATGAAAATCACTAAACTTCGTTAAAAATATTAAACGAGTTCCTTTACTTTATACTTAATGTCGCGAGATATATACCTGGAAGAGCGTTGTAAACGACACTTTTGAAGACATTTTATGTAAAAGAATATCGAAAACGACCTTAACGGGAAAAGTTTTAAAACAGATATAATAAATCTTTAAAAAGTTTAAGTGGAAAAAGGAGTCTACTAAGGCTATCGTTACCTTATATCTAGCTATTTAACAAAAGGTATTATAATACCGGATCGTTTAATCTAAAATTACTTGGTAATGGATACGTTAAATAAGGGAATTGGTAGTGTCGTTTTTCAACTGGAGGGATTACCGACAGGTATTGAGGTTGTCGATAAGTTAATATCTTATGTGAATTTGTTTTGCTTTTTTCTCCAGAAAATTAAACGATATCTAGACTAGGTATACCATGGGTGGTAAAAAAGCATTATTCGTGGTAAAATGTTTTAAAAAAGATAAGTTATAGGTAATTAAGTCGCTTTTTCCGATAATATTATATACCGATTACGCGAAATTTATTTTATCGTTAATGAATTCGATAATATTTTTCAAAGAAATCGCGTAATCAATAGATATTTTCGGACTTTTCGACGTTAAAATCGTATATTGCCCTAATATATATAAGATTATTAAAATCGTGGATGGGACTTCAAGGTTGATGGGACTAATTCAAAACTTTTTAAAGATAAATAAAAAAAATTAACGTAGGTAGTAGAGAAATGCCTATTCATAAAACTAGTTATATTACGAAATTTAGTAACGGGATTTTGTTTTACTTATAGAATTATTAAACCTTGGACAAATATTACAACCTGGAGATATAACGATGGTTACTGTATATATTAATAGGATAAATTGTTACGGGGATATCATAGGATACCTTATAAGTAACTAAGAGATAATTACAAACTTACCGATATAGGTAAGGAGAAAAGTAAAACGGGACTTACTGTAATTTTATATTTCAACGGCATAATATTTAAGCGAGAACTTAGTCAAAGATACGTAGTATACGTAAGGAAAGTTAAGGTATCTTAAATATCAAAGTGAGCCTACAACCTTTATGGGCATTTTTTAATAGCCTCGACTCGTTTCAAATTGAAGGGAATACTATAGTAGCCGACGCGGTATATTAATATTAAAAATACGTTAAAACTTATAAGCCGTACGTTTTATATAGTACCGTTAAACTAGTCAACGTAGGACTCGTATTTGTTATAGCTTTAAGATCATAGGATATGATAGGTATGGATTTTACAGGTAAAGTAAATTTAAAAAGAGTCGGCAGCGAAACTTATTTTTACTTTATAGTCGATTATTTTTCGAGATTTCTATTTTACTGAATAACGGGTCAACTAATAGGTGAAGAGGTATTTCGGATAGAGAGGCCTATGACTAATGTCTTCGGCTACCCTAAGAAATGTTATTCGAATAACGTAAGGTACTTTAAAAGCTCAACGGTTATAAAGTTCTTTTCTAAAAGCGGAACAAAGATATTAAATACGCCTATATACTTAGCTATATTAGTTGAACCAGTTGAAGGATTGGCGAAGCTGGTTCAAAATAGGCTAAAAAAATGGGCTTAAGAACGTGGGTATAAGTAACTCGAAGAGTGGTTTAAAGCTCTCACTAATATTATAAGGGTTATTAATAATGGGATCGTGAGAAACTTACCTTACATACCCTTACAGATCATGTTGAGCTGGTTAGTAAACCCCTCGAGAGTAGTCGTAAAGGAAGTATTAGACCTGGACTAAAGCTAATTGGCAGCGAGGTTCCACGAATTGTAAGCCAATAAGGAGGCAATTTGCGATAAGTTCGTTAGCCGACGTGACAGTTTATATTAGCAGGTAGCCAATAGATGAGTGGCGTGATAGATGAAATCTAAAATAAAATTTAAAGGTAATAGATTCATAGTTGGCGACTTGGTATGGGAGGTTGTGCTGAAGACCCGAGATATCAAGTTAAGGAGGTTTCTAGTTCGTAAAAACAAAGGTTTGAAAAATATCCGAGCGCCTACCTTAAAACTTAAATGGACGGGGATATAAAATATCGATGAGGTCGTTTTATCCGTGTCGCTCTGAATCATTAATCCTACTACCAGATTAATAAGAAGGAAATTTCACATTAACTTTCTGAAGCCATACATCCAGAGGGGAAATGATAAGGAGGAAGAGTACTAAAGAAGAAGAAGAAAAGGGTAATATATAGAAGAAATAAGGGATCTTTAAGTCAGTAACCTTGATAGCAACGAGCCCATCATCGATCAAAACGCGCCGCGGTGAAATAAAACCATTTATTAGAACGCGTCTCGATAGAATAACGATGTTAACCTTTACCAAGATTGAAGTTGTTGTTGAAAAGATTAAAAGGATAAAGGTTAGGGTTGAAAAAGGGTGGAAATTGAAGTTAAAGTTAAAGTTGGAGGGATTATCGTAAAGTATGGTAGTGATGGAAAGTTCACTTTTGCTTCCTTATTCCTATTATTTATATTGTTTTATTACCCCACTTTATCCCACATTTATATTTAATATACACCTTAACTTTTATCTACTTTGTTTTATATGGCTTCAAAGACTTAGCTATACATTAATCGGGGGATAGATAGAAACATGGAGGATTGATTTGCATACCAAGCATGACTTATACTAGGGAAATGGCTACCCGAAGTCATAGGAGGGATGTTTGGAGGGTAAAGGGGTACCCACAGAGACTAGCCAAACTAGAAACAACAATACAAATACACCTCTCTACCCCCCCTCCCCCCCCAATTACCCCACTCAAAGACCCCGTTTGTACTGCAATCACATTCCAAACCAATCTATGTATAATGTACTTTACGTCTTGTAAAAGTGCAGCTGGCAACGTGACACGTTATCGTACACCCTATAGGAGTGTACCCTACAATATAGTGTACTGCCCTTTAGCTTATGTATATTATATGAAAGGGTATATAGTAATATTCCCACAGGCAATCTCTTCTTTTCTTCGTTATATACTCTGTAACTATAATTTAATAATGATAGTAATATTGTAGTATTCATTGTAAAAAGGTCCAGATTAGTAATAGTAACAGTGTTATTGTCTTTTTAATCGTAAAATGTTGAAGTTAGTAGTAGTTATAGTATTGTTAACGTATTAATCGTAAAATCTCTAAATTACCAGGTTCGGCTGGGATTACTAGAGTTTAGCCGCGGTGGTGATTATAAGTCGGCCTTGGTTAGTGTAGCTAAATGAAGGTAATATGGTTAGTAATAACATCTTTTATTATTTCTCATAGGGGTAGTTACGTAGTGGTGATTATGTAAGGGTAAATACGTGGGGTAATTACTTAATCATGTGGTATGTTAATATAAAAAAAAATTCGCAATCGCTCCAGGTAAAACTTCCTTTCTTTTTTTTCTTTAAAGGCGCGTAGTCCTAGTCATTGCAAATTCTTATTCCAATCCAACTTTTGATTTATCTAATCAAATTAACCCGCTTGAATGTGTAGGTTAATCGTTCTACACATATACTAATCTATTTTCTATAATGAATGCCGTGTAAGAATATAACTGTAAAGCGTTGTTTGGCATGTAAACGTCGGCGTATCGCCCCCGCCGCAACCGTTACAGCCGCCGCCCCTAACATTACCACCACTAGTATCAATACCCCGCCGTCGTTAGGTATAGTCTCCTTTATTGCTGCCACGCTGCCCGCCCTCTCCCTCCCCCTTCCCTTATTTCTAGGGGGAGGAGTAGGGGGTCCCTAAGGTTATAAACCTTACCCTTTCCCCACGAGGAAAGACCCTATCACTCGTAAAGGTCCCTTTACTTTGTAAGCGTAGCTCAACACAGTTATACAAGGGTACGTACATCCTAGTTTTTCCGTTTTTATATCTTTGACCTTCTGGTAGATAAGGAGCACGAGGCGGATATCCTCCGCTACTTTGAGCTTCATATCGTCAGAGTACGCCATAAAACCTCTTTAACGCGTTAAGCGTTGGAACGGCGTACCTGGATTCGTAGTTTTGGGTCGCTAATGAATACACCATACGTATTGTATGTCGCGTTTGCAGTCGTGAGCAAGTACATTGGCGATTATTACGAAAACGGGGGCCACTCGGCTCGCTATCACCGTTACGAATGAATTGGTAGCTCGTACGCCCCCGTTCCTGTAATCCTAAATCTGTAAGCCTAGGCCGTGTTACATGTCCGCCGGCTCTTCAGTAAGTTCCAACCGAGTCCCCAAAACATTCTTTAACAAAAACACTCCATTCAGGGCGATTCGAAAAAAAAAAACGCCGTAAATAACTAAAATGAGCCGATACTAATTAGTAATAAAAGTTAACCGGCGGATTAGAGTAACGATAGTCGCGGTTACTATTTGGAAACGGGGTTTAGGTATATATTACGTAAGCTAGTTCGACGACATTTTCGTACGCTGTCGAAAAAAGGTTAATCTCTCTTTTATATCTTAGCCTAAGAATATAACTAATAAGATATAGGGTTATATCCTCGTTGGAGTTAATAATATTGTCGGCGGTAATATAAGTAACGCTAATACAAAGGTGGAAAGAGACTAGAAGGATGGTGGTAACGCAACGACGTCACCCTTTCCATTTAATAAGGGATAGATACCTCTTCGGCCGGTCTGGCGTACCCGGCCATAATACAGTATGTTATATGGTAATTTTATGGCTTTTTACAAATGAATTGTTCAAACTGATTAACGTAATATAAAATGTATAATCAGAGTTGTAATATATCAGAAATTGTGTAATAAATGTAAAATGAAGAAGGTAATATACTAAAAGCGGTGTATGGAATATAGAATAATAGAGGCAATATTCCAGAATTGGTGTGTTTAATATAAAATGTAAGATAAAAGAACGTAATGTACTAGAATTGTTATATGGAATATAAAATAAAATTGGTAATTTGCCAAAATCGGTACGAATAGTTCTATTGGAAAGAGGCAAAATATGGGTTGGCGCAAATAACATCGATAGACCGATTCAATTTGGCGAAAATTGATATAATACCTTATTAGGATTGTAACACTTTTCCAACAACCTAATAAATAACGAACTTATAGATATAAGTGTTTCCAAAGTGTTATTTGGTATTGCTTTAGTTATTACCTTTATTGGGTTTGACTTATTATTAATTTATCTGGTTTCCTAAATTTCCCGGTGTTCGTATAACTTACATAAAGCTATAATATCGATTATTCGTCCTTTTTTGTTCGTAATACCTATTTTAACCAGTTATTTATAAAGCGAAAAATATTTCGTATAAATAACCAGAGGAATAGAGTGTAAACAAAGGTTAAAGATAATTATTCGAATTTTTATCGTTATAGTAATACCCGAATCGAAACCCCTAATTATGCAATAAATATAGGAAGCGAAAATGTTCTTCGTAACTCTTTTACATTTATTAAAGCTTTAATGGATAATCATTCCACGAAGCGTAAAGCTTTTATGGGCCGGTAATTTGTTTCCAAGGATTAGAACGAAAACAATTAATAAGTTGTTATCGTTAGTAAAATTAAATAGATTTATAATACGTATATTTAAAGGTATAAATTACAAACCTCTTTTCGGATTGTATATTTACCATAAAAGGCATTTATTAAATGCCTTCTACGTATCGTCTGTTAGGTCGGTTGGGTATTACGCGGCGACCGAGAGGTGAAATACTGCTTTTGGTTATATGAAAAACGTAACTTAAGCTTTGTATATGCGTTACAATTTGTATTCCTCGATCTGTTTTACGCTATTTAGAACGATATAAGTCATTTTGTCTAGCTATCCTTTTTGCGTTAGTCCTAAAATACTGTGTCAAAGTATAATCGTAGTAATATTAAAATCGATTATATTATCCTTTGACAAGTAGGCTTTAGGTTTCGCCTTTAAGCCGGCCACCAAAAGTTTCCTCTTTTTCAACACGAAAAACGAGGCGTTATACAAGGTTAAAATGTTGTTTATTTACATTACTGTAAGGGTAAAGCCCTCCAACCTAGTAATCGATACTAATAGGTATGGGTTGAAGGTAAAATTGGTTATCCTGTGTAGTTTTTTATAGTGTTTTGGTGAGTATTATACCAGTATATACCGGCCTTATTCAAGTTGTTAAGCGGTTTTATAATATGTAAGATTATTTCAGGCGGGTGGTATTAATTGAGGTTTTTTTTTGCATATTTCCGTCAATCCGCCTTTTTAGTCATTTCTCGGATGATATATAGGCTGTCGTTATATTTCAAAGCTCGGCATATATGCTATATGGTTTTATAAAAGAGGCCACGAATATAATAATTAGGTAGTAATTAAGTCGTTATAATATAAACAACAAGGTTATAATATATATTTTACCTTCATCGTTGTATCTTTGAACAATTAGGCAAGTTTTTTGGTAAGGCTTTCTAGTTTTATTTTGTACCATATGGACGAAGCGGGTTAGAAAAATCCTATCGGTATTTTTAATATTAGGGTCGAATTATTCAAAACGAAACGCGCATAATTCGATTAAAGCTAAAATCTCTTTTTACGTAAATTATTTACATCGGGTCCCCCACCTAGTCGTTCATCGCGGCTTCGTCCATTATATCTGCTATGTTAGGTAAAAAGGCTATACCATGATTATTTAGGTTTTTAAACCTAAAAAGACTCGCTTTCAAAACTCTAATTCAAGGAATCTGCGTAAAAGATGACCTCTAGGTTAGCAAAGTTATAATAAAACCTTATATTCGAACCTATTATTTAGGTTCTATCGAGCGACAGAAGCGGCCTGGGTAATATTGGTAAAGGAAAAGTTAAGTATATATTTGAAACCATAAGTTGAGATTTCCACGTTATCGTTAAAATATATACTGGTGGTAAGTACCTAGGTGTTTAAAGCTCTTCCGTTACAAGCGTTATTTTACGTCGATTTCATACGGTTATATACGAGGTCATAGTCGATTTTTACAATACGTTAAGGCCTGGATTTCCAGTTGTATACCTTTGAAAAGATCTCTTCAGTAACCTAATTTTTATAGATTTTAACAACGTGGATTCCATTAATGCGTAGTTATAACGAATCCCTGCTAGGGTTCGGTTTGAAATGCGTAACTATAAAAGACGCCCCCTTCTGGACGTATGTGAGAACCCGTGGACGAGTGTTAAGTAACTGCTTACGCCGTCCCTCTCAAGTGGGGGCGAACCCCCCCTAATCGCGAACCTGAGAGAAAAGATCTTACTTTAGGTGGCGTTACGTGGATCAGTGCCCGTTGTCTTTCCTGCCGCACCAAGGCTCTCGTACATTAATAAAATCAATGCCCTCGTCTGCATGCCCCATAATCAACGCTTGGTATACAGTTGCTACCTTCCCCACGTTTGTGCAAGCAATTGTGAGTCCCGTATTTCTTTTTGGCGCTCGGAAGCGCCTTCGTATTTCTATTATAGATTTTATTAAATTGTTACCGATTCGTGTTTTTTAAGTATCTCTTATTAATATAGTCGATGTTTGCAATGTTACGATCCTAAGCTACATTAATACTTACGTCCGTAATAATGATTATTACCTTTTTCGTAAAGTATATCGCTCTTTCACATCTAAATACCTTACCATTAGCTGTATATTATAGCCCTCACGTTATAAAAGACATTTTTGTATTTAGTAATAGTGAAAACGAAATTGAACTCCCCTTATTATAGTTTTAAAATTCTTCTTTATTATGTATTCATTACGGTTTTAATTTTGGAATGCTCTTAACCTATGTTCGCATTTATAGTGCCGAAGGGTGTTGCGTTTGTCGACATGTATATAGTAAGGTAAGTTTAAAGACTGAATTTTATATAAAATTCAACTGTATATTAACATCTTTATATTATATATTCACAAGAAAAAGATACGTAAAATGTTTTCTTCCTTTACGCTTATTTCTACAATAATTCGTTGTATCCTTAACAAATGGTAATCATATTTCATTTCCCACGCATAAACATTAAAGTAATATTCAGAGTTTTAAATCCGTTTTGAATTTTATTCTATTTGAAAATAATTAATCAATTTACCTGGTTTCGCGATATTGTATGAGTTTAGGGTATTTCTAATATTTTCGGTAATGTCAAGTATTATACCTTGAGTTATACGTTTTGCCCGTCTTTTTTAGGGGGGGCCTATTGTCCCCAAAAATTCCACTATTTCCCTCAACCGTTTCGCTCTTTGACAGCGACCAAACACTATTAAAAAATCATATATTAGTTCGAAACGTCTTTATCCCGGTTCCGTTTAATTCTCAGCATATATCTATTCTTAGGTTGAACCCAAATAGTCAAAATAATATAGTCACATACGTAATTTTTATAGCTCATATAAGTTACAGCTTCCAAAACGTAGCGAACCTTATTTAGGGTTCAATGATAAAAGTCCTTTATTTGGTAGCGTTTTAATTTTTTTATTATTAACCGAAAAAAATTCTATTCAACCAATTATAAACTAGTTAACGTCCGTACTCATATCGATTATATTATTGTGGTATGAATTAATTAATCATATTATTTTATATTTCGCCTAATAGACCTGGTTTCCTACCCCGTTTCACGTTATTTACAGTCGTCGATCTTATCCAATACCCGCTGCATATAACGCTATCAGTTATTGTCAATTTCACCTAACACCTGCTCAGCCCCGTATCATTCGCTTTACTAACTTTTCTTTCACGTCCAAAACCAGTTGTAATAAGGATTTTAACGTTGAGGACGCTATACTTTAGAGTTTAAAGATAATAATAATAATAGTTTATACGTAGAATTTATTAATCTTCAATAAAAACCGTATCATGGTCAGATGCTTATCTACTTAAACCGGATAATCTATACCTGGCCTTATATATCGTACAATGTTATAATAATAATTTTTTTTTAAAGTTTTTATCAACATTATATCAATACCGAAGTGACAGAAATTCGCGTGATATAAGTTGTGTAAAACGTATTAAACTCCGGCTTCGAAATACCGCGTTATTATAAAACCGGGCGACATTTTATTTCGCTTTGAATTTATTCAAGGTCATTGTATATTAGTAATTCTTCAACGACTTTTACTCCAGTTTATTATTACTCTATGTTGGATTATAAGTTCAATGCAGTACAGCCAAATCAAATTGACTTGCAGTAAATTAGATTGCACGTACTATAAATTCACTGTAGTTTATGGGACTACACTTCAAGTGCAGTGCAGTAGGTGCACACTTCAAAGTGGGGCATAGGCCAAAGCGTTTGGCCATACAAATAAGTTTGCAGACCGGCTAAAGGTCTACCATAAACTTAGAACCAACACATTTCAATCAACAATATCAATGCAGCACTAGTTACTTCGACCGCAGTGATTCGAATCGACTTCGTTGTAACGATAAAGGCCCAATAACACTGATAAGTTCTTGTTAGGTTAATTAAAGATTAGATAAGTAAACGAAAAATGTGCTTTACTATTGTTACGCTTTTTTTAGGCAAAATAGAGTAAAGAATATTACGAATAGCCCCTATACACTATACTAGTTTTCGCGGCAACAAATAGGGAAGTCCTCGAAATTGTGTCAGTTTTCACGGCAACAAGTACGGAAGTCTTTGAAATTTTGTCAGTTTTCGCGTCAATTTCACAAGTAAACAATGGTATCTCTATTAAAAACACCAAGAAATCTTAATAAATTATTTTTAACGACGTTGAAATTCACCGTTTAAAATTCTTAAAGATCACACAGTCGGTAAGTTCGCAAGCAGTAAAGTTAGTACTATTTCGGCTTCTACTACTCCTACGGGTGTTACTACTAAAAATAAAAAAAAGTCTAAGTTTTACAATCTTTAAACTATATTATCTTCAATGGAAAACCTATAACTTAACATTTTATAATAATCTTTTTCCCACACACAATTCAATTTTCGTCTTGATAACTTCAGAATACGCCGGAATCAACACCGTTAACCACCCCAACCGAAAAAAGGCAATGAAAATCCTCGGCGCCATCTTTAAAAAATCATAAAATCAGGACCTTTGGTTTACAGACGTCGACGAAAGCTCAACTCTCCAACACCTTACCAACGCAATTAGACGTTACATTCTCGATATAAATACCACTAAAAACGTTTGAAAACCTTGAATACTCAATGGATTACTAAAACAAATTACGGATAGGACTATAAATATTCGGATAAATTGAGACAAACAGTAAAAAACAAAAGCAAAGGCTAAATTATATAACTATGTTATCAATCTTTCTGCGTAAAAAGAGAAAAAAGGGTGTCTGACATATATCCTCTACGAATACACTACATATTAAGACCATTAATAAACTTGAGCTAAGGGCAAAGGTATTACTAACAATGGTATTCCTTAACGACCTTACACATATTCGTAAAAACCTCTCTAAACCAAAATAAGTTCTTTAAACCCTTTTACGAAATATTAACCATCTAATACTACTAACCATAAAAAGGTAATTGACTTATACGCTGCAAGCCTTCAACTCGACCAGTTAAATAAGTAGGAACTTCGGCGTACTCCCTAACACTAAAAATATTATTACCTAGTCCCTTTCGGAGAAAACTCACAAGTTCTTTCCCCCTAAACTCCTTAACACATTCAGTTTTAACAACTGAATAAAAAATTACTAGCTTTACACACGAGCCTACCATAAGCACAACCACTGGCTTTTCCCCCCCAAATTCCGCTAAAAATAACTATCCTGCCCAGCAATTCCATTAACCTTAGCACGTTTTCCAATTGAAGGATTTAAAAGGTCCTTGCGACCAGTATATCACCCGTCCCTCTCGAAGTATTCCTATGGTAAATACGGATTGGACGGAAATTACCACGTTCGTTAAATTCTGAAAAGGGGAAGAAAAGTATAACGGTAAGCCGTACAACCTCCTCGACGTTAAGTTACGCCCGGTTAATAAAATTTACCGCTCAATAAGAGTTAAATTACCTGGTTTTTACAGGCTATTCCTTAATATCCCTACTAGTCGAGCTAAAGATTACTTAGTCCAGTACCTAACCAATTACTCTTCCTTCCGCGAAATCTATAATAGCTTAAAGAGTGGTTTCGAATGTGATATTCGTTTTTCCTAATATTACAACGATTAAAACATTATCAAGTAATTTTATATATTAGATTATAAAAAAAGTTATTAAGTAAAATAGTCATTTTTAATAAGATTTTGAAACGTCTAATACTTTTTCAATTAGTAATGAAAAACGTGGGAGCTGGCAAAGACACCTTAGGGAAATAGGTCCGGAAAGTTGTTACAAGCTATAAGAAATTAGAATATACCCTTTAATATTCAGATACCACTTCCGATGGTTTTCTTTCTCAGCTAATTTCGTTCCTTTTTAACGACCGTAACAACTCGAGTCTCCAATGCGACTAGTATGTACCTTTAAGCCCTTAAATTTAGTAATGATGAAGAAAACCCCTCCTACACATATTATATCGACCGTAAATACGGAAGGCCGAGCTTGTACGTTTAATGAAAGGCCCGAACCTCTACCTAACGGTAAGGTAATTCCTCTTCCTTAAGGTCTTGAAGTTAGCTAAACAAGTTTACTTACAACACTAAAAAAAACTGTATTTACGATAATCCAAGATATTAATTAACACGTTATACTACCGCTAAGCCTAAATCAAAATAGTAATATATTACATACAATTTCCCTTTGTTTTTTATTGGGACTTCGTCTAAGAAGTTATATAGTTTAAAAGCAACAAGGTTAAAAAAAGTGGAAAACAAGCTAGAGGCCATTTGCTGACACGTATATACTGGTACTGGCACTAACCCGAAAGCAATGTAATAGCTCTTTAATCACGTCATTTTATACCGCCTTTTAGGCAAACACCCCTACCGCTGATATAATAATAAAAACCTTGTCCCTATACACCTTTTTACTATTTAAAATCGCTATGCGAAGTAGTTTTGGTAGGGCATTATACTGAATACGGGGCGATACGTTACTTAATAAAAGACTATTCGCAATACATCGCATTATAAAAAGATATTAATTTTATTACAAAACTTAACCAAAAGAATATTAATATGTGTAGATTGGTTTTAGCCTTTAAAGAGAGCTTTTCATACTGTAATAGATGACGGTAAACATTGTTATTAAATTTATCATATTCTATGTTTTGAAATGCCCTATCCCTTTCCTTCATTATTTCAAAATTATTAAAAAACCTCGGCGTTTACGTTAACGTTTAGACTAATATACTAATACAAGTTAAATATAGTAAAAGGGTTTTACTTAAACTTAAATAGGGGTACCATTAATTTTACTTTTAAAGGCCAAAAGTTGGAGTATTACACCTAATAATAGAGAAACTTTGTTGATTATATTATGGGTTAAACTCTACAACAACCAACAGGCTTTACAAGGTTTTAAAGGCAATTGATTACCAAAATGTGAACTTCTTAACCCTAAAAGCAGTGAATCGACTTTGCCACTACTACCAAATACAATTTCAAGACCCTTGAAGGTTTAAGTTTACGTTATAAGAAAATTACGATTTTGACTTGAACGTTTTCATGAACGTGTTTCACCTCGACGGTAAGCTAGTATTACATGTTGTAGATTCTATTAGTTTTTCACGACATTAAGTTCATTAAAACCATTATAGCGAAGGAAACGTGGGATGGATTACGTACTCTGTGTATAAATACGTACCTCTGGCTATAAAAAGTGCTAATTTACGACGCCGGTACTAACTTTACTGCGATAAAATGTCAAATTAACGTTATATCGATATGAATTTAGTGTCATTAGATTTTTATAACAATTTATTAGGATATTAGTAAAGTAAAAAAGGTATATTCCCTTCTTCAAAATTATTATGGTATATTTACACTCAAAATGTATAGATTTACAAGCTCAAAAGTACGAAATTAAATGATATTAAAAGTCTTCAACAATATTATTAACCCTATCGGACTTATGATAACTTTGCTTGTAATTGGAGCTTATCAACGTAAAACAACTAAGTCACCACCTGAGTTAAGCACCTAGAGACGCATTGTAATATATAGCTAAGCCTTGAAAGAATTACAAAAATGAATAAGTACGCCACCAAGTTAACAATACCATTAATACCAGAAACGGATTATTAATAACGAATTTATTATTATTCCGCTTTAAAGTAAGATGTTTTTGTAACGCGAACCAGGAAAATATGATCGTTTTTCTAAGGTTTTAATAATTATTAACTTAAACGTACTGATTGATATTGCTAACTTCCCTGTAAATTTCCGGACTATTCAGTTTAAGTTATATGAAAGCACCTTTAATTCTCATAAAATACATAAAGTTGATAACCTTCGAGGCGAACGAATTGGCTAATAGAACCCTTTTTAATTGATAGTTAATAAGTTAATGGAACGTTGACGACGTGGAAACCACCTTCAACAGAGATATACACTAAAGAAAGAAGGTCGATAGGGGGTATAAGCCTGGAAAAATATACATAATGACGTATGAATTTGAAAAGGAAACATTTTACGGAAAGCTTACCCTTAAGGTATGTACCAAGGGTATTATTAACATACCCAACAAGCTATTTGGAAAAAGCAACTAAGTAGGGATTAAAGGCTTTTTTTTTTTACGAGGGATCATAAAACTTGTACCGTTAACGCGATTTAAAGGCCAAAACGTTACTATCTTTAAGTCCAGGATAATCTAAAAGGGTAAGAGTAAGACCACAGACCAGCCGTACGAAAGATCATATTTAATTGCTTAAAGATACGGTAGTAAACGTAATAACTCAATCTTTACTTGATCTCCTATAATTTAGAAAAGTAATTTACTTTAATCATCGTAATCGAGGTTAGTTTGACTGCAAGCATAAAAGATTGATTCATACTCAATAGCCGGGATATTACATAAACGTATATGTAATCTGCCACCGATTTAAAGCGGATTATACTACTAAAATTGACGAAAAAACTAAGGGATAAGTTTCCGGCTAATACAGTAATACACTGTATCAAGTTTTTATACAGATGCGTCTAGGCAGGCGTTCTCTGGTTTTCAACGTATCAGGTGTACTTTAAAAATAGGGTAGGTATAAAGACTTCAATGCTTAACCTGTTCCTTTTCATTATAAAGAGCAAAACTTTGGTATTGTAGGTAAACAAACTAACGATACCTCTTTATTCAAATATACTGTGTTTATAATGACGACATAGCATTTTATCGAAAATTTTGGCCTTTAAAATTATAAACTAATCGAAACGTTAATTAAGAACATATAACTTGACTTTAATAGATCTTCAATCCGTCTTCATAATATTAAAGTCACAATCGCCTCTTATTTTAGCTTACTATTGAAGGAGTAAGTTACAAGCTTAACGATTATGGATAAGAACAATGGGAAAAGATTGAAAAATCACGTAACATAAGGGGTTATACGGCTTACATCGCCACTTTATATTGACCGGAAGTATCTTACGATATTTCTATTACGATATAAGTATAGGATATTAAAGACGAAGACTTCACCATGTTAAATAAAAGGATTTTAGTAGTTATTGGATTAAGTAAAAAAGGACTTAATATAGTTTTTGTAAATCTTGCGTAGGCGAAGTTGATCATTTTTGCAGACGGGTTATTTGCCAATAATAATCGTTTCACATCGTAAATCGGCTTTTTAATAATATTCATTATCGAGAAAAGGTCTTTAGGGCAATTTATAAGTACCGAAAACCTTATATACTGGATATTAGTTAAGTGTACACATATAACCCGAAACGTACAAACTTTAAAAGTCTATGGCATAATTACAAACTTCGATATCGGTACGATAACTAACTGTAAAAGGACAAAAGCTGGAGCTGTCGCTCAAAGAGGTCGGATTCTGACTATAAACCTCGATGAAGAAGGGGAGGATAAATATCCGATAGGGAGCTGTTGTAGAGCTGGGAACATGGTGCAACCCGATCACGTGATATGTGGGAGCGTGTTCTCATACAGCTTCTAAGCTGCTTTCAAGTATCGTAAGAACGTGAACAATTACCAGGGTTGGATCCCTAGTAATATTAGCTATGCATTAGCCTGTAACGTTACCCCTTAGTATACTTTCCTTTCAAAAATAACATTTACCAAATAAAACTATACCTAAGTTTCTCCCTTATTAAAGTTGCGCCAAGGATTCAACCAAATACCCCTATTATAAGAAGCAGATATTGTAACCGTTAAATTACGAAACCGGCTAGATACGAGGGTATGGTATAGCTCTTTGGAAGCGTAAGGCACGTTAAAAATACCCCGACAACCTCCCTTTTTTTCTTCCTACTCGGCGGTGCGCGACGTGTAAAAGTTACGTAGGATCACAAGTGCGAAATAGCCGCGCTGAAGCTGTTTAAAATATCGTTTTTTCGTGTAAAAGGTACTAGGCCAAACGATTTTGCATTACTCAAAAGGCTCTCTAACGCCCCTCCCCTATAAATAGCCTATTAATCTCTTTTTCAAAAAAATTCAAAATTTTCCACTTATAAAATAGCATGAATATTATAATACGGGCCGATAATAAAGTTTAATTTAAATAATTCTTTTAACATGTGCCTTGGTAGTCCTTCCTCATATCAAATCCCATATTGGCTGTAAAAATCAATCAGGCTATTCAAAACGAAAGTTACCTATACTCGGAAATTACTTCGTTTTTTACAACCAATATGTCATTTCCTACCTTTCAGACTATCGAAATATTGCTTAATAAAACTTGTAAACAAATATATTTCGAATGTATTTGAAGGATAGCGTATAATCCGAATTCCTTTTGTTAAAAAATCGACAGAAAGTTTTTTATATAACCACGAAGAAGTAGTTATCGAATGGGTAAATATTGGTATTCGATATCGCTTTTATTTTATCGGTACCTAGAAACTTAATTTAGTTTATTAATACACATTTCTGGACCTAAACCCTCAATATGAAAGAGGCTCTTAAAAAACTATTGAAAGCTTAGTTAGTGTTTGATACTTAAGCTCAGGGTCAGTCGAGATACTTACGAGCTATTCCTTAAATACTAACGAAGGGGTAAAAAGCGTACAAACTTAGGTTATCGCTGCGAAAAAAATCATGAAAATTCGGCATGATATACAGAAAGAGGTGGATACTCGAGGCGGGTTGGGCTTTATACCCGCTACCTTTATACATTTGATTACCTATGGGATGTATAACTTTTTAATAATGAAAAGTTAAACTCAAGTAAGTTTTCTATAATAAAAAAAGTCTAAGAAACATAGCTAATAAACGATTAAGAAGTAAAACTAAAAGTAACTAGAAAACTCATCCAAATATCCGAACAAATTAACGTATAGCTAGGCTATATGAACGCGAAGTTAGGTAAGAAGCCTGAAATGATTAAAAAATTCATAAGTTAACATAAAGATAAGGACTTTAAAGATATATTCAAATAGTTTTGCCTTCGTTTAGGTTTCATTATTATAATATTACGCTTACTCAGTACCTATATAATAACAACTTATACGTCGCTCCCCTTCGTAATGAAAAATGTAAAGCGTTAACCCCACCTGCGAACCAGGCGTAAGAGCCCGTCTTTATATTCGGTAGATTCTTAAGGTAATTCGAAAACTTTACGCACTACAGTATTGAAAAAGCTTAAGAACGACTTTTACGTCTGGTATACGTAACTTACTAATTTAACTGAAACCTACTATTTCGGCAGGTTATTAAGCCATGTAAGTCTGGCTTAAGATTTGTTACGGGCCTGTAATATACCTTTCATATGATAATTCAGTTTTATCTCATTATCTTTACTAATAATATTTTCAACTTACAATTAAAAGTCACGAGTTTAGTAGCTAGAGAATGGATCCGAAACGGCTCGAATAAATTAATTTATATATATTTAAATATGTTTTCCGCCAAAAAGTTCAAATTTTTTTATATATAAGTCGATCATGCGTATTAAATAGTTCTTTCTCCAAATTTTACTTAGTTTATTTGAAAATTCGTTGAATCTGTATTTTTTTTAAAAAAGAATAAACGCTTCGAAGGGGAGAGTTACTTATTAGCAGTTTTATTTCTACTTCATTATGTATCCGTTATTATAACTTGTACAAACTTTATAGTTTCGCGGATACGTTAAACGAAATCTTTGGCTCGCGTGTGTAATATCGTAATTGAAACGAAAAAACGTTGTACTGGTTATATTAGGTTGATATAGTAGTCGTAAGTTATAGACACGGACCAATACCGATGGTAGAGGTATGCTTATTATTTAGTAATAATTTATAATTGAACAATAAGCGACTTGAGTTAAATTAGGTATAAACTATAAAAACCGTTAATATGTTAGAACCTTTCAATTAAGAAGTTTAGTTATACCGTTGATTTGGAAGTAAAAGGTAGTAATTAGGCGTTATTTTCCCGCAGCTAAGTCGTTAAATCTTGTTTAAAATCCATTAGTCTAATTTCATACACGGTAGTTAATAAACATGAGCGAAAACCCGTAAAATTGTCAATTTCAATTTAAAATTCGCTTTACTTGAAGTTTGAAGTTTATAATAATTATGGCTTCGAAATTGAAGATTTTACTCAGGCGGTGTATAATATTTATAAGGTAACGTAGGTTACCAGTACGTTTTCATGGAAAATCAATTATTAAATCGATGAAACGTTTGTTTTAAAGTCGTTTGAAAACCGAACGGGGTTGAAAAAAACTTTCCACGGTTTTTCCATTAGATTATACGCCTATAAACGTTGTAGTTTGGGCAAAAACAACGAATTATGCGATGTAAAACGAGTTCAACATACGTTTTGAAAAGGATAGCAATAGTAACGTCGAGGCCCGGGTAACTAAAAAAAAGTAAATCGTAGGTAACTAAAATTAGGGCGGTAATAAACGGCTCTTAAACAGGTATATAAGTATGGAAGCGAAACCGTAAGACCTTATCGTCGTTTACTAGGCATTCCAAAATTGAAACTTTTGACATTTAATTATTGTTGAAACCAATATTCGTAGGAAAATATAAATAGTTTATACGTATTATATATAATAATCGAAAGTAAGTGGAATTTCATATGATTACAGCGTCTCAGTCAACATAAAGGTTAATATGAATAAAAAGCTCGTAACCCTTTAGGATATCTTTGCCGACGACGATTGATCTAAACACATGTGTACACGGAAGCTGTTCAGATGCGGCTTATTCGTAGCGTAACAGATAAATTCTCGGGCTAAAATACGTAAATTGAAAAATTCCTTTAAATTTTTTTAATTTATCCATAATAACCTATTTGGCTGTATATAATCTATCGGCTTATTATATACCAACCAAAAAAACCTGGAAACAACATTTTATTTAACGGAATGATAGTTCAAAAAGCCGTCGTATAATTATAAAGTATTTCAAATTCTTATAGTCCATCAAAATCGTGAACGGGTATGCCGTACCTTGGAGGTACAAATTTCATGAATTCAAGTAATTTATAATCCCGAATAACATTTTATCATAAATTTGCAATTATATTCTGCGGAAGACAAACAACGAAAGTAATAAGTTATTAGGCGTAGGTTACCGAAGCTGTCGCGTTGGAAAACGCAACCGCCTAAGGCTTAACTGTAATTGTCCGCTTTTAAAAAGGTACTAAAGTCGGGATTCCATTAAACTAATAAAAATTCGAAAAAGAAGTTAAACTTAAGTCATTCGAAAGTTGCCTTTTCCTTGAGCCTTACACAAAAAGGGAAACACTTATAGCTTAGCCAAACGAACAACTAAAAAATAGTTTAATAACTACAGATAAAATACCGGTAAAAATTCGTAACTTTATGAAAACCCATTATACCGAGAACTAACATGAAAATTATATATTCCCTGATAACGCATAGTTTTTCAGGGTTTATACGAATGCCGATACCAGTCTCGATAACGAATCCTGGGTATTTGGGATTTTGAACGCCAAATTCGTATTTGGATATATCAAAGTTAAATCTCACGGCATTCAAGGTGCTAATGACTAAATTAACTATGACGTTACAATTTTAGAAGGTACAGTTTAAGTAAATGAAACCATTGTCAAAGTAAGTGAAACCGAAATTATGAACAAAAGGGCGGAACGAATTATTAATAAAGCGTAAAAAAAGTGGTTAGCGTACCACAAAGGTCGAAAAATGTAATAAGCTATTCCAAAATTCCGAAACACATATAAAAATATAATATTTTACTCTTCTTCCCTTTTAATACAAAGTTCATTAAAAGCAACTTTAACATTCAACTTAACAAATTATTTAACTAAGGAAATATTCGTAAACATTTCTTTAATGAGTGAAAACGAATCATAATCCGTCTTCACAATAACGTCAAATAGGCGGTAGTCTATATAAAAACGTTAATTACACCCGTGGTTTGGAACAAAAAATACAGGGCCTTCCACTAAGGATTTATTAGTTCGAATATAGCCTTAAAATGACTCGGTTAACTTCATTCGTAATATATGGAGATTCTTACGCGATAAACCGTATAACAGATGCTCCGAGACTACTAAAGGTTAACTAAAATTACTGGTACGAAAACCGATATCGTAATTTACTTCGGAACTATGAGGGGGCAACTTCTTGATAAAAACTTTGTCTAATAAGTGGGATAACTCTTTAAAATCGTCGGGGAGTTTGTAGTCGATGGAAACGTGCAATTTCAGGGCGAATACCTTATTAATATCCCCCAAGAAAACGATGACGAGCCGCGTAGTAACAGCTCGGTCCCTACGGACCATTCGTAACATAACGTAAAATATAGTCACGCCGACCCCTTTCAACGTGTTTATATAGGCCCAAACCCCTATTTTCAAACGATGTAATTACCGGCACGTACAAAAAGTAATATATACTTCGAAATATTATAAATAACCTATTAATATTTTATTTAAAGTATATCCAAAATAACTTTATATGATAAAGCGGTAGCGACATAGGCTTTTATCCGATAACTATACCTATTAAGGTTAATATTTAAAAAGGTTATAAAAGAAATAAATTGAAGAAGAAAACCGAGTACGTAATATATGGCTTCGGCGCGTCGTTGTAATAAAACAGGAATACGCGGTACCTTTAGGTGGTAAGTGAGCTAGTTACTCGCACGCTTGAAATTTCATAATCTATATTTATGAAACCGGGAAAAAATTAAAAAAATTGTAAAATAAATATATTATAAACAACAATCTATTTAAAATCTACGGCAAAGCTACTAAGTTGAATTAAATTACTGTTAACTCCCATACACTACTATATACCAAAGTTACGCTTTTCCCTTTTCAAAGTCAATAATATTTTCGGCTGAAGTAAGGTGAATTTTTATAACTGTAGATATTACTATGTACCTCTACAGCTTGTATACATAGGCCAAGTAGTAGTGCACTATATTTCAAGATGCACTCTTACAGAGTGTACGATAACGTGTCGCGCTGCAGGCTGCCGTCTTGCAGGGCACAAATTGCATCATTCGTGGAGCGGACTAGAGGGGGTATTCCAGAACGCATGGAAAAAGGGCTACTGCCGGAATAATAGGTTTATAACCTCTCATCTGTAGCTTATACTCTATGGAATTATTTTTTAGAACCTATCAATCATCTTTTACTAAAATACCTATCTTTCTGATTACTCTTCGTTCATATTCACGTAAATATGAAACCTTACCGATAGTTATTAGTAGCTGATAAGAACGACTACAAACAGCTAAGAACGAACGACAAACCAAAGCTAAATACCTATAACGTGATGCTATAACGATTCTAACTATTGATGATTTACCACTACGCTTTACAAAAACCATACAGGAGTGTAAAATCATGCGGAAACGCCGTAAAACACAAATTGTAACAAAACTATAAGATCCACAGTAACTTCAAAAAGAATCACTTTTAGCACGATATTATTAATCAGTGGGTACCCTATCTACTAAAACGCCATGTTACGTCTTCCATCAACTTGTTTTAGCGCTTTGAACGTACCCGTGCACTTTTTAAAGAACTTCCTATGACGTATTAGACCACGAGAGCCAAAACCACCAAGTTTTGTAACCCTTCGTTACGACCCACCCAATCTGAATATAACACTCAAGCCGTGCGCTAAATTTAAAAGAGGCTACGACCACAATATCTAAACCGCTCGCAACTACCGGGAGCGGCTACAACACGACAATCTGAACCGCTTACAAAACGTGAACTAAAACCCACATACCGGATTATATAATACACCCCTCAACACTCACAATTTTTTATTTTATTTTTACGTTTTCCTTATCTACCTTACCACATTCGACATATATATTCTAAGTTCATTACTTGTAATTTTCAAGTTTTCCAAGCCTTTTAGTAAGCATAACGTTAATGAACTATAACAAAACTAATTCAAAACACCCAACTATCTTGTGGTTACACTTCGTTTACGTATTATTAAAAATTTAGTTATCTTGATAAACGCCGATAAATTTTATTTAACCGCTTTATATACCCTTATTACTTTGTATTTACCGTTTATAAAACAAATAATGCAAAACTCTAAAACCTAAATACACTCAAATTCACCAGCCACACGAAACCACTAATGTACACTGAGTTAAGCACTATAGGTACATAAAGACTACCAATTCCAAGCATACGAGAGCTTTACCAGTAACGGATCAGTTAAAGACCAACGAATATAAGGAGTACCTCTTTATAGACACGTCGTTTCATAGTAAAATTTTGAAACATTTAAACCTTAACCTATAGGATAATAAAATCGAGGTAAAAGTGGTGGATTCAGACTCTTGTACGGCTAACAAGTATTTAATATATATAATCATTAACTATTTCAACGACGATTTTAGAAAAGACTTTCTAAACTGGACGCCGGACATACTCTGTATGGTCGATAGTATAATTTCAAACATACTACGAAAACAACTTCGAAATAAAGGTATTAATACGACAGGAAAAAATAATAGCCTCATTACAAAAGCCCTATTAATAACAGCATAGCTTATACAAATGCCAAAGTAAATAGACGACGTGGTAATGAAAGTAAAGTTTGTAAAAGTATGCTGGTTAAAGAAACGTTAGAAACGCCTGCTTAAAATGACGGACCGGGAACAAAAAAAGCCTTCGTAAATGGAGATAATACACTTAGTATTATAACTTAAGGACCAACTGCAGGTCATAAAACAGGCCAGCGGTTAGCTGTACCATTAAGAGCCTGATATCCAATATATCAAGCGGGGAACATCTCTTATGTAAGCAACCCAGGGTTAGGGTTAGCTGATGGATCGCTAGGATAGCAAGGCCATCAAAATGATCCAGTACTGAAGATAGTATGAAGGCACGGATATATAAGAACATGGTCATCACTACATAGATAGCATTTCCTTCATAGCTCTTCAGTTGTTAATCTAAGTATTCAGTCTCAGTATATTCTGAATAGCCTCACGGCTTTCAATAATTACTTGCACGGTTGCGATATTGTTCACCCAGCACCTCTGCTACCTTCCTGATAACATAAACCCTCTGACACCTTCTATATACCCACGGGTATTGAGTGTAATCATTACACTTAGTAGAGCTAAACGCCTACCGCTAAACGGAAAGGAAGCTGGAGGAATCGAAGAAAGAAAAGGAAGCACCGTAACAATTATTTATAATAAGAGTTAAATACGAACTCTCCCCGAAACGCAATTTGGAACAAATACCAATACAAAACCATAACCCGAATACCGTTGATAGCTAGTGTAGTTACGCAAAAAAACGACCTAAATAACGAAAACGCCCCGCTTTAAAAATTTAAAAGCGGTATAAAACGTTAATACGTACCTCATTAACTAGTTCCTACTAACCACAACCCCTACCGTAATATTCCGCCATACCGCTTTCCCACTAATAAAGGCGATCTTGAAAAGCTTACAAACTTCAGTAAATTTGGAAATAAATACGAAAACTACACCGGTAAACAAACAATATGCTCGATAACACAATATTTACCATATTCAACATATAGAAAAAAACCAAACCATCCTAATTCCATGTTATTTTACCCTACATATTATTTAGGTAAGCCAACAAATGGTATATATTTTCCGTTGCGTAAGTAAATACGTTTACAAAATGCTATAGCCGCTTAAAATTACACTTCATCATAGAAATTAACCACAAATTCAACGATATAGACCAAATTAACACAATCTGAAGAGAAATATTAACGTAAAAACGCTGATAAAAACTTAAAGGAGGTCCTTATATCTTTACTAACTAATATTCGGAATTGTTAAGTAACATTGAAATCAGAATATAAAAGTAACAAACTATTCATTCAATTAATCACAAAAGCATACCGTTAAAAACACAATTTCTACCATACACTATTAAAACTGAGAAAAAAACATTAAAGCCTTTTGTACAAGTCTTAAAATATCGCTTGAAACCTTTATAATCCGATAGGTAAGCCTCGGATTAACATGTATAACCAATTAAACAAAAGGTAAAGCTAAATTAACAAAATGAACCACGCTAAAACAATCTACCACGTTTTAAATCGAATATTTAAAGTGTACTTAAAGCAAAGTAAACGCCCCAAATAAAGATGTCAAAACGAAATAAATCAGGGAAAAAGCCCTAAAATCAAATGATAAGACAACTATAATTGAAGACGATCTTATGGCAAGGCACGAAACACATCACGGCTATAACAATATCTACAAAAAAGTATACAAAACCCTTCAGGTTTATAAAAACGTTACATCATATACAGAAGAATCAGCTACTAATTTACTAACCACCCAACTTACGAGTAAATTCGGACTAAACGACAGTTTCAGGACGATTATGTATTGAAAGACGGATAAAAGCCAATTTTGCAATATATGCAACCGAGTATGAAAGCACGATTAATAAGCTTAATGCCTACCCCTACGAATATACTTCTGGAAAAGAAGATTTTAAAAGTAATAATGTTTATTAAACATCCTAAGATGAAGAAACCACCCAACGCATTTCCACAGTCTTATATGAGGCCTCCTTCATATACATAACGGGCTTGGACTACGTAAGCGAAGTGCTTAACGCCTATATAACATTACAATTCACGATTTTAGACAGGAATTATACCCGATACCGGTATAGTCGAAATCGTAATGGCCGAAAAAAACAATTTAATACGCTTCTAACAAAGTTCCCAAAGTTTCATTTAAATGAAAAAAAAAAAAAACACCAAAAAATCTCATTTGGTAAAGACAAAACGTCGTTTCTTGTAACGCTCATTGTAAATACGTGATGCGAACCGGTTACTTTCTACGTAATAAACGCTAAAATACCACTCCTGCTCTTATTATCTAATATAAATAAGCTCTGAGTTAAGGCCCAACATACGGCTAACTAGTTTAACCGCGCTTTAGGTAATGTATCTGTACCGCTTCAACTTAAATTCGGCCACTTATAGGTTTAAACCAAAATCTATATAATTAAAACTATTTACTTAACGTAACTGGAATCACGGATACTATACCGCCGATTCGGATACCCGGTTGTAAAACTCCTTTTACGACGACTCTATGCCATATATTACATAGATATAAAAATACACTTAAAGCTATTAAAGAGTTTTGCTATATGTGTCAGCTACATTTATAAGCCCTACATCGGTTTTAATTACGCCTCTGAAACGACTTAAAACTTCACTACGAGGTAATTATTAATATTATATATTTAAATAGCCCACTGATATTCGACGCTATCGATGCGACAACATTATTCCAGGCCGTTATGCTTAAACGAAACGCTTTCCCTATAAATTGTTAGGACGTTTGTGTTAACTACTAGTTAAACGTCTACTGAGAGCCTTTGAGCTGGATTAACCACGATGCTGACACGGCCTTTAACTTTCCGAAACAGAGTATTAAAGCTATGATTACCGGTAGTAAACATAAATAGATATTAGGTGAAATATTATAAGGTATTAACGAATGTAAACGGTATTGTAAACTGTTGAAAAGAATATACGCAGTATTATTTTAAAAGCTAAAGTATATGAGTTTCAAGAAATCAATCCTATAAGTAAAGGTTAACGCTGTCAAGAATACTTTCGGCACGAACAGGCTTATACCTACACTACTTATTTTGAGTGTTTACCTGAGGATTTATATTGACTTTGTACTATTACTAACTACAATGTAAAGAGCAAAAACTGTAGCGAAAGTCATAGCAGCATTACGTTCCTTACGGGTAAAGAACAACTTTTTAACAGCACTAGCCATAAGGAATGACCCACGTAACATAAACGTTTGAAACCTACCATTATAATCTAAAGTCCTGGTTTATAAAACTAAGGATGGATAGACTGGCCCTTAAAAGATTAATGTGTTTATAGGCCATAATATATTCGTTAAATTGCCAAATGATACGAGTTTTCTTTGTTAATCAATGGTACGAGAATACAAAAGAATGATAAAGAGAAGCGGCTTATAATCGCAGTCCGATCAAACCTATTACGGGATACCCCTTAAAACAAGGAATTTAATCCGCTCCTAGTTTTAACCTACCCCCCAAACCGCATTTCTGACTCGCTCCCACTGAACGCAAATGACCCGTTTATTTTACCTCTACTAATACCTCGCCGATGAAGCCGCTGTTTTAATTTGAAGACTAGAAAACTCCCTGGAACCTATGTTGTATGCTCTTTTATAATTTATAAAAAGATAGTAAACCGCGATCTTAACCTAAAGCTCGCCTACGACGATATTATCACTACTTTAGGTGCCCCGTTCGAATAGTTTACCTGAAACGAAATCTTCTCCTTAATCTACAAATAAGTATTTCGCTTTTAACGGTTTAACCCGATAATCCACAACGTCTACAGAATTTTTCTTACTCACCTCGTACACGAAGGAAAGGACAAAACCGGAAGACTATAGGACAAAACTCACATGATTGTAAAAGTCTAAAACGAAGACGGTAAAAAATATATCATAACCTATTCTCTCACTTTACAACAGGCTAGTTATCAATTGATTATTACACTTATAATCGCTGTTAACACCCCTTATAATCTATATATTTAGCTTCGTAACATTACGTAAGCCTATACTCAGTTTAAGGAGCAACTTAAACGATATATTTACGCCGATATACCTACCGATCTTAAAAGATACCATCTACTCAACACGTTTTTACCTATTATAAAACCGCTTTACAGCCTTACTAAAGCTGGTATTTTTTGGTATAACACCTTTTAAAGACACTATAGAAACGGCTTAGGATAATTAATTCGACTTTCAACCCGTAATTATTAGTATTAACGACCCGTTTTAAGGGATTTATACTAATGGGTATATAAACGGACGATATATTGGCGTTGATTAACGCGTCGTTTTTTATATTTAAAAGGAGGAAACGTTTGGACGCTGGCCTAAAGGAGAAACCTAAGACGTACCTGACGAAAAACCGTATAATTAACTTTATCGGCATTACTATTACTCTCTGGAACGGCGTTTTGGGCCTTACGTAAAAAAGGAGGCTGGATAAAGTTATCCCTGTCGGATTGGATAAATAAAAAATGGCGGACGAATACAAATATTAACGCGTACGTGGTGTTTATGTTATTTGAATAATATAACCGGAAACGGTATTTAACTTTTGGGTAGCTGCGAAATTCAAAACAACTCCGTTGGACAATGTATATAAAGCGCTTTAAAAACAACATATATGGAAAATATATGATTCAAAACATAGATTACAATTCATGCCGCTAAATATACGTATTAAAAAGCTATTTATCGTTACTAATAACTTTTTTTTTCAACATAACAATTATCGTTCGCAAGCAAGCTTCGTCCTAATCCTCGGTAACGAAACCACGGTACGAAACAACTTTATTCTTCGTAAAAATATTATCCATTAAAGCGTTACTCAGTATAAAAGAATTACAAGAAAAGTCTTAGCCTCGGAAATTTATAATATAATTATAGATTTCGATTCGGGTATTACCATAATAATAACGGTCTTGATAATTATTTCCAACTTCAATTTACGCCCTATCCATCTATTTATGTACATTTACTCCTTTTAGCTTTATCAATATCTGGTCAAACTGGGCATTACGAACAACAACCGTTCAATAATCGATATTATAGCTTTACTCGAGTTATATAAACGCCGTGAAATCGAAAAACGAGGTAAATCGATGGAAAATTCAACTTAACAGACGTAGTAACCAAGACTATCTCGAACGGAGTATTGGAAACACTGATATCTATAATCATATTATTGGTTAAAGTTGTGAAAAAGGTTTTACGACTCTAATAAACCATGACATTACTTGTACAGGTTAAGAATGGTCCGAAACAAACCATCTGCGCCGCTCCTCAATTTATGCCACAGTACATAACTTATATCTACACCGGCTTTACAAATTTGTCTTTATTTAACTATTATTTCTTACCGCTCCTTATATGATTTTACACTTTCTTTTACGCACTTTAACCCTACTAGATATTTCGCTATATGTCTTTTTCTATTTAAATCTACGATTTAGCGCCGCTTACACTATTTGGTACCCCATTGTTTTATACGCCTCGATCCTGCAGAATTTCCCGTTCGTTTTATTTCTATATCTAAATCCACCATTTAGCTCTGCTTTCCACATGAAATCAGTTTTACTTTACGCACTTCGACTCTACTACGTACTTTATGTCAATTAATCACTCATATTGGAATTGTTGCCATAAAAATAATAATCTAATTATACAACGGACTGCATTGTAGCCAAATGCGCCGGCCCGGCGGTAAAGGGCAGCTAATTACTGCTAAAAAAAGATGGAGAAGACAACGCCGGCGCGTTCTTACTATCCTCTCCGTCCCCCCCCCTTCTATGCTGACGCCACCACTATTACCGCCACCGACGCCATCGACGCCAGCGAGGATGTGGCCCTACGCCTTAGGTCGCATACTCTTAAACAAAGGAATAAGGTGGTTTTTACTCTTCTTGCGGCAATGCGAAATAACATCATTGAATACGCTTATGTAATATATACATAAACCCCGTTTTTAAGCGGTAAAAGTGGTTGCCGATTCCTTAATCCGCCGGTTAACGCCAAATATTAATTAGTATAGGCTTTTTTTTCATTTTTTACGATCATGGTTATTCATTGAAACGCCACAAATATTACTTTTTAAAACGAGGGTATTTTGAAAATATGTTTTTACTATAAAGCCAAAGAGCACGTAATTCAAATTGGGCTTGCGGCCTTAAAACCAATGAAATTGGGGCATATTCGCTACCAATACACTCGTAACGGTAGCAATGGGCCGAAAACCCCTGATTTCATAACAATCGCTAATAAACTTACCTAGAGCCGCGAACGCGACACACAGTACGTGAAACATTTCTATTAGCGGCCTGTGGTTATTGACCTGGTTAAACCGTTTTAACGCTTGACGCGTCAAAAAAGCCACGCGGCGTACTTTAGCGATACAGAGTTCGAGGCGGCGAAACAGGTCCCCTTACGCTTTTTATCTAAATAAACGTTGAACTTAAATAAATGGGTAGATTTGGGGAATACAAATTGCGGAGTAGCTTTGCGAAGTTACGTTTTGCAACGCCGAAAGGCCTTCGCAAGTAAGGGTGTTTTTACTCGTAGGGAAAGGGTAAGATTCATAATTTTAGAAGCCCCCCACTCCTTCCCTTAGGAGCTGAAGAGAAACGGAGAAGTGGAGATGGCGAAGCTGGATCGGATGCAACGACGGCAAAGCTTAGCGATGCCGGGTGAATGGCGGCGGTTGCTGGGCTTAATGGGGCCGAAGGGGAGGCGGTGGCAGTGAGGAAAGGCGAGGCAGGGGCGGAGGCGGTTACAAACGAAATAATGTCCGATAAGGGCGGGCTGCTGGTAATAGTGGTGGTATTAGTAGCGGTAGTGCCAGCGGTAACGGCGACCTCGGCGGCGCGGCGGCGCTCCCGCGTCAAACAGTACTTTATGGACCAGTTATTACGCGGCATTTATTTAAAGATAAGTTAAGTATATAGGTATTAGTCGAGTAACCTACCTATCGGAGAGATTTGAATCGGTTGATTGAAACAAGAGTTAAGTTGGGTTAAAATAGAGACTTATTCTAATTTTTAGGTATGCGCCTTGAAAGGGGAAAAAATGTTTTGCCTAAAACGATGGCGATTTATTTTTTATACTAACCAAAAACCTTTAAGAACGCAATTACCCCTATATAATTACCCCTATAGCATCAGTGTAATCATACCCTTGTTGGAAACAATAAAGACGCTATTAACAACCATATTACTACCGATTGAATACACTAATTAGGTCCTTATTATAATAATTACCGTGTCCGGTAATTACTAACTCGAACGTCTTTAATTTGTACCTTAACCACACTATTATTACAGAAACTACCAATTTGAATGTTAACAATTTATACTATTATTACATTATTATTACAAATTTATGTATACGGAAGGAACTCGTTACAACTATACTGTTGCTACTAGAGCTATAGGTATAAAATACAAGGAAAAAATAAAAAATTGCTTGTATGCATATTAATATATACCCTTATAGCTAGTATACATAACCCAAGTGAAAGTACATTATATTGCAAGATGAATTCCTGCAAAGTGCTCGATAAAGTGTCATGCTGCAAGCTGTACTCTTGTAAATCTCAAAGTGCATCATGCGTGGAGTGGTCTGGAAGGGTTATTTCAGAGCGCATGGAAAAATGGCCACTGCCCGGATAAGAGATTTATAATCTCTTATCCGGGGCATGGACTCTTTGGAATGCTTCTTTCAAACCTATCAATCATCTTTTACTACAATACCAATCGTTCTGATTACTCTGCGATTACATTCACGTGAATAAGAGACCATGCGAACAATAACGACTTTAACGTTAAATCTACTCGGGCTTTACGCCGGATCCAACTAGTAGGTACGTATAAGACAGCTATCCGCGTCGTATCATAAATATAACTCGAGGTCCTTACGATGGGAAAATTCCGAGGAGATGACTTAGACGGCGCGCTATTTAAAAAGGGCTCGAATAAATCTTACGCTAATCATAATAACATCGCCTTAGCTATCTCAGGCGTTTGCGTTACTATTATTATTACTATTACGTAAAACACTTTTAATAGTAACGTTAATATCAACGTCAAGAATACGAATATTGTAAAAGCGTCCATCGGTAAGTTAAATATATTTAATATATTCGTTATAGTCTGCAGACATATTAAAGGGAAGTAACGTATTAGTTAACTTATCGTTGATACCTTTTTATAAGAAAAATGAATTTAGAGGTGGATTTACAAGCTATACCACCAACGTTTCCGAATAAGGAATCTTGAACGTTGAAAAAAACGTAAAATCTTTTGCAAACTCCCTACTTTATACTTATAAGCCGAACAATAACAATTTTAACCTCTTTAGAGTTATAATATCAATCGCAGAGTATAGTTATAAAAATATTATGGTCGTTAATACCGTCGTGACCTCCACCGGCTTAGTGGCTTTTCAAAACGGTTTTTACAAAGCCTTCCAACTATGAAAAAAATGGCGGAAAAGTGATTGTTTTGAATACCGATAAACTTCCCGTTCTTATATAACTTACGTATTATCGTAGTTTTCTATACCGAAAATCTAATTTAATACCTTAAACTTAACCGGTTAGTTAAAAAGCTTCCTTAGAAGTATTCAATACCCATTAAATGAGGCGCTAATATTGTAGTTGGGATTAAAAAAAAGTCCGAGTTTTCGTCGTTGAAGGAATTAATAAGATTTTTGTTGGTAGGCCTTAGACATTACAACGTTGTCGATTCGATTGGTCTTCGAAGTAACACTAGTATCGCAGTAGTCAAATGGTGGATGTATTGTTCTAGGCTTGGCAGACCGCTAGCCGGTCTGCACTGTAATTTGTATGACCAAGTGCTTGGCTCATTCCCTAGAGTGAAGTTCAGCGTACTGCACTCAACTTACACCTAATTCGGTAAGTTTCTACAAAGCAATACACTCAACTTGCAGTTCAGTATAGTCAACTTTACCGTAGGTGAAGTTTATCTGCTGCATTGCACGTAATACTATTCCAAAAAATTTAGATAAAAAGAAAAGTAAAAGTTATGTTATTGGTAACTTATATTGGAGAAACCTTTTAAGGGGGGTGTTATACCGAAAACGTAATCGTATCGAAAACTTCGAGTTATCGGATTATATTCGTTAACGTGTTTAATACGTCAGTACTCCGTTATTGTAAATACAAAACGTACTCTCAAACAACTTGCTCCCGCTCGATAAATTCGGGACGTAGGGCGTCGGTAAATCGTTTATATTAAGTCACCAAATCATCGTGTTAGAACGATAAGCCGCTTTTAAACAGCTTTCTAACGCGTATGTCGATAAATTACTTTAGTGCATAGGGGTCCAGATTCGGTGTATTAAAGGATAATAGTAAAGCCTTAGGTTATAACCGTAAACGAGTAGCTAAAACGCCGTCGGAACCGAAATCGAAGTTTATATATAAAGGGATTGAGGCCGAAGATATCCTTTAAGAAAGATAAATTCTATTTGTAAACCTTGATAAAAAAGTGGAGGAGAATTCCCTGTTAAGGTGCTGCTGTAAAGTTGAAACAATAGTACAACCTGGTTATGTAACTTGTGGGAGCGTATTACCATAAAGCTTTCGAACTGATTTTAAGCATCGTAAGATTGTGAACAACTACCTAGATTAGATCCCTGATAATACTAGCCAAGCACTAGCCTGCAACATAAACGGTATATTAAGAATTATCACCAAACATCTAGGATTACTTCTAATTCCTGCGGTATTGTATATCAATTACCGAGAGCTTTAAAAATAAATATTAAAACTGTGTACGATTAATGAAAACGGTTTCGAAATAAACGTAATAGATCTAAAAAAGGTATACAAAGCCCTATAAATGAATAATTTCGGTGAATCAATGGTAAGGATAACTCCGTTAATGTTATGACTCAGCCTACGACTAATAGCGCCTTATAAAAGTATGTAGATAGCAATACGATAACCATAAGAATGGAGGGTTACGTAAACCGCCCGACACGTGACGCGAAGGAATAGCGTTTCCCTAGCAAACTTCGAGACTGAAAGGGCAGTAATATTAATGGTAAAGATAGCAATAGCCGTAGTTGAAACTACTGGCAAAAGGAACGAAATTAGTAGCGTACTTGATTTGTTCAAGTCTATGGCGAAAGACCTATGTACGGGAATTGAGAAACGAAGGTCTCGGAAAGGTAAAGAAAAAGGATTTCAAAAGCCCGTAATTAAGGTTAATTTCAGTACAAATTAATAGGAATTAACCGGAATCCGACTTGTTATTTTCTTACGGATTAAGACAGTATTTTAAAGGTTGCAACCAATTAATGGTAAGCCATGCTGACTTTTAGGTATAAAACAAAAATGTGACAGTGTTATAATAGCAGTCAAATACAATATAGCCAAGTTAACTTTACTTGCATTAAAGTAGATTGAACGTATTAAAAATTGATTGTAGTTTGTGGAACTGCAGTGTAAGTACAGTATAATAGGTGCCTACATCAAAGAGGGTCATAGGCTCAAGCTTTTAACTATACAAATTAGTGTACAGACTGGGAAGCGGTTTGCCAAAATTAGAACCAACACATCTCAATTAATAATATCAACGCAGCACCAGTTACTTCGACCACAGTAATTCTAATCAACTACATTGTTACTATAAAAGCCTACCAACAACCTATTACATGATTAAATATAACGAATACCGCCCCGCCCTATTTTCATAACGAAAATATCTTAAACTTTCAATTCCTTCTATATATCTTTTCCCGTATCGTCCACGACGAAAACTAATTTCGAACGAGTATCGTATAAGACTTACGAGGAAAAGGGGTTCATAGCCGTACGTTCAACTAAATTCACGTAAAATATAGGTTGTTTTTTTCCAAATATCTAAAATAACATTTAACGGGTCCAAAACGTCGATGACCTAATATTAAATATATATTTGATCGAGTTCGTTATTCTAACAGTTTGTTCTAATATTACATATCCCAAATTGGATTGGACACCTTATATCATTTCGCCAAGCGTGGTCGACAGTTCACCATTATTGTTATATGTCATTAAATATGTACTAAAACGATATAATTTAACTTTATTCTTTCATGTGAGTTTCTAGAAACGTGAAGGCTTGTACCACTCAATGAATCGTCGACTTTATATCTAAGTTTACCTTAAGAATAGTGGATATTTCGTATTTATCGATGAGTCAATTTGTATTAAATCTGTTAACCGTCGACTTGCGGTTATTTAATATAAATTAATACGTGGGAAAATAGGATATCTAATATTACTGTGAAAAAGTGTCAACGATTTGTAAATATTTTTAATCCTTTTCAATTACTCGTTGATACAACTGTTTTTGTACGGGTAGTAAACCATCGAAAAAGAAATTGTTTAACCTTTACTTAAAAACGATAAAGTTATCTCCCCCCCCCGCACAAAAAAAAAAAAAAACCTACCCGATTCCAGTTTCAGTTGTTAAAAATAGAAGCCGGAAATTCATAACGTCGTTATCATATATCCCGGAAATGTTCCTTATATATTTTGGTAATTATAAATAATATAACCTTACATTAAATAAATTTGTATCATCATTGTGTATAAATTCATGAATAGCATAGGCTTCTATTGATAACCCGTAAATCTATAATGAGGTCGACGAAAATTTAAAATTAACAACGATTTAAAATGAAAAAGTGTTAAAAGAATTTTTATCGTAAGGTAAGACGAGACTTTGTTTTGTGATATTACGTATATATTTGATAGAAGTGTTTGATATCTCCGGTTATTGTCTTTCAATAAGAATAACGTTAAAGAATTCAAAATGAAATGTTTTTATTTCAATATCTTATAATAAGTAATCTGTAGGTTTATTATATGATTTTCTTTGTTATTAATGTTTCACTCGGTAGTTATCACCGATTATAGTAATGTAACATAACTTTTATGTCGATATTATAATCCGTATTCTTTACCAAATATATTACTTTAAGCGTGAAACGTTTGGCGTTTTCAGAAACTGTTGGTATGCGAATCACGTATAACTCGTCGTTTATTATACTTTTGTCTTATAATTTCGCGAGAATGCTCGGCTCAAAAATAAGGCAACTGTATGGTAATAACAAAGTCGGCGGTTTTAACGCGGGTTGGGCTCAAGGTAATACTAAAACCGTCGACATCTCGGTATTCTAAAACTTTGTTAAAGTCGGTGGCGCGGATACAGGCTAGTACTGAAGCAATCTCCTAATAGCCGACGCTTCGTAGTCCTCTAACTTTCCTTAAAAATGTATATTATAGCAATTCAATAATTAAACTTTCGTCCCAACAAATATATTCTTATATTCCGCTGCAATATACCTTCTTTCACAATATACGATATACTTATGTAAATAGTTTGAAAGACTTGTATATAACGATTTTGAACCTTGGATTTATTTTGTAATTTACGTGTTAATATATGCATGCGAACGTTTTAAGTCAAGATGTCATAACGCAAATAGTATTGAGAATGTGAAAGATAATTGTCCTATAGAGCCTGATGTTCCGAAGTCGACTGTAGCAAAAGAGAACAAAATTCTTCATAATCCGTCAAAATATTAAATGGGATACCGATACTACGTCCTTCCGATAACTATGTTTGTAAATAAGTTGTTATCGAGAAATGCTTGTGGTCGTAAATAATATAGTTATTTTTCACGTTTATTAATCTTACGAAATGCAATTTTATAGATTTTGAAATATTATCTCTATCCTTTTATGATAGGTACCCTTTTCAATTCATCTCTGAGTAATTGCTTTTTACTGTTATTAGACAATTTCCATCTAAATATGCTATAATCAAGGGCAATAAAATGCTTTGTTTAACGCTTAATATAAAGATTTCTCCCGATTCGTACAAATTCAAATAATTCCTTCTTTCGTAAGTGAAACTATATAATTAGTAAAATCCAAAAAAAATATTCATAGAATTTAGATTAAAGTTAATAAAGCCTAAAAGACTTCGAATTTCTCGATTTATATGTTGAAACTCTACTTGGCAAAAAAACCCGGACCACTTTGGGGTCGGTCCGGATATCGATGTCGATCGTTATGATAAAACTAAGTTATTTTACCTTTTTCATTAAGAAGTCACATTTTTCTGGAAAACTTTAACCTGGTATCTCGAAGGCTTCTTACAACACAATAAACCATCGTTATATATTTATATTGAATATCAGAGGAAACGTTTTAGTAATCATCGAGGTAAGCCATAACAAAAATACTCATAATATACCTTATTATATGATTAATATACCGTTAGAAAGTTACTAAAGTTTTCGCTTTCTTAAAAAAGGTAAACAATGACTCAAATAAGTTTCAACGTATATGAAAAACCGTTAGGTTTTCCTATTCAGGTATAACTCGAACATAAGAAAACTTGGTTTCAATATTTCATTTCGTAAGTTTCGTCCACTACAAGATACGTATAGGGTTTGTGTAATTGAAGGTAAATAAGACAAATTTATTCAGTATTCTTATTGAAAACCCGGTGGTCGATATGAAACAGTTATTTTCCCCCCAGTTCAAAAATTAATCAATCCGGTGCCATAGTCGATAGAAATTCGCGCGAGCCTAACCCGTATTTATTGATTCTGTAATTGAACGTCGAAATTCGAGAAATAGATCCTTTAATATCGGGTACAACGGTTTCTTTTATTTATCTTGTGGAAATTGATTTTCGTTTCATTTAGTATAAATATAATAGTATAATTTTCTTTGGTACGAAAACAAGATTATAGCTTGTTTTTTATTAAATTAACTTCGAAATTTCATTGATTCGGGTACAAAGCTTAACAAATTTTCCATTTTTCCGGAGACAGTAGACGTCGTTATTATCTGATTGGCATAATCTACAATAAATTTGTAGTAAAATTTGATTACGACCAACTCTTGGTACATTATACCGAACGTGAAAATCGGATCATTCAATGGGTAAAAATCTATTTTATAATACCCCGAATATTCATCGGACTAAAGTGTGTTATTATTATATCGATATCTAATACTCGTGTAGTATAAACTATTAACCGACGATTATCAACATCTAAATTTACCCGTGAATATCGTATCCATAGCGTTTTCAAATTGATATCCCAAGCTACTCCGGTAATAATATATATTAATATGAGGTTCGACTATTTAAAACTATTTACACAACCCCTAGCGATTTCGGTACTTCGCGTATTCCACCTTAAACCTCATATTATAACTTCATTTCGACGATATAATAACCGCATGTGTTTTAATTTTAACCGTTATATTAGAGCTACACTCATAATATAATAACAATTATCGGAAAAATTGACGAAACCGTTTCAAGAGCAGTTGTAATTGAAGATTATGGGAATAAGAAATGGATTTTCTTTTATACGTAAATTAAGTAAAAGAAATTATTTTGTAATCGGTTTTACAATTACGTTTTTAAGACCACGTAACTCTCAATTAAGAATATATTTAAAATTTAAGTTTCCTCCGTCGCCGATCAAGGGGAACTGTGATAGTAATACTACATGCAGTGCCGTAGGTTAACTTTCCCTATAGTAATGTTGGCTATACTGAATTGCAAGTTGAGTATTTTTTTGTGGGCTTACTATATTGAGTGAAAGTTGAGAACAGTATGCTACACCTCACAATAGGTCACGGGCCAAGCAATTAACTACAAAAATTACTGTGCAGACCGGTTAGGGGTTTGTAAAACCTAGAATGATACATTTACTATCTGAACACTTAATACTATTGTTATTTCAACTAATCGAATCGATAACGTTGTAACATCCAAATCCCTACCAATACTGATCAGTGCTTATTAAGTTAGGTACAGATAAGCTAAGTAGAAGAAGAAGCTATTTCCTGGTTACGCTATACGTTAACTACGGCAGCTTGGGTGGAGCGAAAATTCTTACGAAGGGCCTTTAATATTGTGTCAGTCCTTACAGAAGTACGTAAAGAAGACCTTTGGGCTTTGACAGTCTTTACGGCAGACCAGAGGTAGCGATGCTATCTATATAGAAAACACCAAGAAATCTTTATGAGATCTTTTTTAAAGAAGTTGAGATTTACTGTGCGAAGTTTCAAAGTTTGGCAAGTGGAAAACGGCTAATTTAGTATTACTGCGGATGTTACTATTGTAAGGGAAGCGACTAGGTCCTTACACCAAACAACCAATAACAATAAACCATTTTCAACCTTATTCTTTACACCAAACTTTTGCCCCTGCTTTATTTTTTTCACTTCCCCTATGTTAAGTTAATCGCTAAATTCGCTGATTTCAGCGAAAACACTAAGTTACATTAATAATGTTAAATTTCGCGACTTCACGTTGAATCGCTAAGTTCCTACGCAGCTTTACACCAAAAAACTAAGATCTCATACCCTAAATCACCAAGTCTTTCGTCCATCAAGATCTATACCGCCCTTAACCTCAGAATTACACCTACCTAAGAGATTCAAAAAGGGATTAAAGACCTGGGATTCTTCTTTTTTAAGTAATACGATAAAGATCTATGTATACAAGATGGCAACAAAAACCTAACAGAAAATTACCTAGCTAATTTCGTCGGTTATTGTATTGTTAAGTAAGATGACGGCGAAAGTATTAATTTCAGCGACTTCGCCTTTCGAAAATTCTATTATGCTTTTGACGTCAGGTCCATTAATATGTGGAAGAATGTTTAAAAAGGTATCAAGTTAAAGCTAAGGGCTAAACTTGAACGTTGAGGGATTTATATGTCAAAAAAGGGTTTTACTAAGCTGACGGAAATCCTTTTTCAATTGACACAACTTGAGGAATGCCTTTAAGACCCACGCCCTAAAGAGAAGAGTATTCAAAAACCTTTAAGCTACTATATACTATTTAGGGGACCTTTCCCTTACCTTTAGTTAAGTTAAGCCTTTGTATGCGTTAGCGATAAGGAACTTGTTAACTTGTTTGGCAGCTTAGCACCTCTACGTAACAGCGTGAAGTACGTTTTTAGCGAGGACAAAACGTACGAAGCAAAAGCTATTAACGCGGTAAAAGGTATTAACGTTAGCGCTTTACATCAGTTAATAAAGTAAAATCGTTAATTTGCTCAATGTCTTTAAGTATTTATCGCCCCCGAACACTTTAATCGACAAGAACTTAAAAAACCTTATTACAGCAGGTTTTTCTATATGCGTAAGCCTACCATAGGTCCTATTACAAAACTTTACCCCTCGAGCTATGAGACTTTCAATTGATATTGATACCGTACCTCAGAGACTTTCATGCTAAAATTGTTAGTAAAAACTAATAAAGATTGGAATCATTATAGCAAACTACCTCTAAAACCAGTTAAAAGGGTTAATATCAATTATAAGCCTTTTACGGATTGTGCTAAAATCTGAAACGATGTAAATAAATATAACAGAAAGCCTGACAATCTCTTTGATACAAGGATAATGCCCTTGTTCAACTTTGTAAGTGAATAAACGTTTCCCCTTCTGGTTCTTACTTATTATTTCCGGAATCTTAATAAAGAATATTAGGGACAATTACTGAAGCTTCCTAAAACGATCCATCATATTTCGCGAAATTTATAATGATATGAAGAGCTATTTAAAATACGACGTTCACCTCGCCTAATACCATATAGATTAGTACACTTCGCCATAAACTATAACAATTGCGAAAGAAGGAAAAGAGGAAATTTTAATCAATATATTAAACCGGATACTTAACGAGTTGATTTTATGCCAAAAAGTAATGGGAAAAGCTTACTTTAACGAAGTTTAACTTCATAAATAAGTGCGAATAATAGTTAAGAATGTTAAATAATTAGAATACGCCCTACAAGGCCTAGATACCACCTTTGAAAGCCTTTTTTTTAGCTAGTTACGTTCTTTGCTTACAATTATAATAGAAGGATACACCAAACTAGTTAAGTATATACCTCTAAACTGTCAACTTATTTAACGTAAATAAAAAAGGGGTTGCGTAATTTAATTACGTCGATCGAAAATACTGCTATAGTTGTAATAGTAATGAGAAATGTTGGATTTACGGTGAACCTAGCTATTAGTTAACGTGTTACCCCCCCGTCGAGTTAAATAACAAAAAGGCAGTATATTACATCCACTACCCTATTACTTTCGAATAAAACTATTTTAATTAAATCGAAGACTTTGTGGGAGACGAACTCATACACGACGATAATACCTTCAACTTAATTAAGTGGTATAAAGATACCACTCCAAACGCGGCTCAATAAATAGCTAACCACGCTTTCCTATGCCTTTTAGATGATAAAAACCTTTATTTTTACCCTAATTAAGCCTCTGACCCTTTACATACCCTTAATCTTCGCGATAGTTATACAAATCACACGTTTTAACGTATTTTTTTTTCCAGATATAGAGGCAATAAGGTACTTAACAGAAGGTTATTTGTTGTACGTAACACTACAGAAGAAAGTAATTACAAATATTGAAATTAATCGTTACGATACTAACAAATCTAAAGTTAACTTATAATAAGGCGAACAATTATCTTTATAGAGGATAACGTTAGGTTTGATATTTTAAGAAACAATTAATTTTCATATTTTTATGTCCCTTACCCCTTTTCTTTGTTGATGAAAAAATATAAAAACTCTAGAATTTAACGTCGACATTAAAGTAGATAATATAGTTAAAAAAGGACCAAAGGTTTCCCCTCGCCTTTAAGTAAGGGAATTTATGGTATTATTTTCAAGACCCTAAAGTAGTGGTATTAAACTTGACGGAGCTGGAAATACGTTAACTACACCGGCGTTTTAACCCCCTAATCTTCAACGAGTTATTTGAAGTTATAAAGTCTGTAGGGCATATAGATGGAAGATATCTTTCCTTAAAAGCTATTGACAGGCTTTGCTATCATTACCAAACGTATAATCAAGTCCCCCAGAATTTCAAATTTACGTTGAAAGATGATAAGAACTATAATTATGAGGTTTTTATTGATGTATTTTACTTAAATAATAAGTCGTTCCTTACGTTGTTAACTCTGCAACCTCTTTTTACCGAGAAAATGTTCTAAAGTCCCATTAGACAAAGGATACGTAGGAAATATTAAGGATATTGAGGATTAATACGTACTTAAGCCTATCTAACGTCGTCGTTCACGATAGCGGTACTAACTTTACGCCAGCGGTGTTTTAGAAAGATGCCAGGATAATGGTTATCCAGTATAAACATGTGCTTTTAAAGGCCTACTAATTGGAAAGCTTAAAAGGGTATACGTTTTATTTCGACGAACGTACAATATCTTTATGTTAGAAATTAAAATATTTATTTATCCACAGATACGACTTTTAATAGCGGTAAGGGGATTAAATGATACCATAAGCCTTAACGGTTTAGTACCAACGCTGTTGAACTTGAAAAATTATCCACACCAAACGAATAAATATCGCCCTTAATAAGAATTTAAAAGAGTATTACGGCTTATATTAAAGCTTTAAGGAAATTGCGAAGGAAATCAGAACGCTACCAAATTAATAATGCCCTTAATATTAGTAACAGCTTGACAATGACTGACGTACTTGGCTTAACGTTACAAAATAAAGTGTTTGCATAGAGAGAGCCGGGTAAATAAAAAGGCTCATATAAGATTTGAAGTATCGTAAACTCCGAAATAATTGTTAAAAATATTGATGGTGTTGTATCTTTCCGAATTACTTAAGCCTTATATTATGCTTAAAAACGATAAAATCGCTTGAGAAAACAGACCAATCTAATACGAACCTCTTTGACCCGTTATTGGTTAACCGATAAAACGTCGCCGGCGCGGACAACCCTCGAAAAGAAGTAACGTTAAAGAGGAGAAATACCCACCGGGCCGTATTTACAATATTACTTAGGTATACAGGAAAGAGAAAGATAACGAAGGTTTGGTACTACATTATCGAATATAAAGGATTAATAAAACGTTCAGTAAACCTTTTCAAAAAAAACCTATAGGGTCGAGATCAAAGGCTTATTAACTCGAAAGGTTATACAATGCGTACCGAAAACAAACTTTGACCTTTAAAACCAAAATTTTAAGATATTTAGATCGAGGATTATCCACGAGTAAAGGAGGAAGACCACGAGGCGGCCGTATAAAAATTTACATTGATTCGCTTAAAAATACGGTGATAAAGGCAAAGACTGGATTTTCACGTAATCGTCAACGATTTGAAATATTAGTTATCGTTTAATAATCGCCTTAATAGCAAGTTCGCTAATGAAGACTAAAGGCTAGTTTAAGCTTAATAGCCGTAATATAACGCAATCCTATACGTAGTTAACATCGGATCTATATCTGATAATATTGTTAGAGATGTTATAGGTATCACATGTTATCTATCTCTTAGGAAATGTAATACAATATATTAAACTACTACAGGGATTGGTTAATTCAGACGTTCATTGGATTCTAACCCACCAGTCGTATTTGAAATTATATCTAGGCATAAAGCTTTTAATATATAACCCGTAATTAATGGTAATGTAATAAAGGGAATGGGGCTTAATGGGTATACAAATTAGCGATATCATTTTCTCCAGAATTGCTGGCTTTGTGTAATCGGAATAATAAGCAATTAATGACTTTAAATTCTAAAATTACAAGCCGGTTGGGACGTTGGTGAAGGGCAGATTACTTGAATTTAATGGATGGTTATTCGGTATACTTGGTATTAATGTCGGCCTTAGCTTACAATTAAAGAGTTAGAGCACTGTTTTAGTTGCAATTTAAAAGAGTAACGTAGCCAAGGCTTACCAATACCTTAAATAACGTGTCTGTAATAGTTATATTGCCATCTTCTGCCAATCGAAGGTATTATGAAACCTATTTATCCCGACATTGGTATAAGAGACAATAGATAAAGACTTTTACCGGATAAATAAAATACTCAAGATAAATACGAAACTTGGATCGAGGAATAAATATAGTTTTAATTATCATTTTTAAAGGTAAATTGATAGTATTATGGATCGGGTTTTGATGAAAAATACCAACCTATTTTTACAACACAACTTTCTAATAACCCTCGTTAACGATGATGGGTACAGAGAACAATATCGCATTAATAGTAACCTAATTTACTAAACCTTTGTTAATTATCAAAGGATTATACGAAGCGTATTAGCTTCGAAAGTTTACTATATAATGGCAGGCTGTGATATAGGTATAATACTATAGGAAACCCTTAACCTTATAGCCGGATAGCTAAATATTTATCCTTTACCAGTAGTAATCTGTACTGATTCGAAAAGATTTTTCAAATTCTTTGCGAAAACCAAAACTATAAATGAAAAACTCCTGATAATCGACGTAATAACACTTTGTAAATCGTATAAAGGGAGGTATATTAAAGAGTTTCGATGAATTAACGGAAAAATCAATCTTACAAATGTTATAATGAAAGTAACGCAAAATAAAACCCTAAAATAGTTGTTGAATATCAATAGGCTAATTATCAGTATCGAGAGATACGTTAATGAGTCGTCCGGTAAGCAGAAGTTACCTGTCGGAGACCAGTAATATGCTGACAAATTGGAAAACTGTTGGAGAATTAATGATATAAACTTATTGAATTAGTATGATAAAAGTAAAGGTTTGCAAATGATTGTGGCGAATGAACTTTTAATAGAAGTTGATAAACTTGTACCTCAAAGCCGTAGGGAAATTAATAGAAAACAGGGTTAATTTGAATGTGGTTGGATACAATTCGATGTAAAGGTTAGATGAAATTAACAGGGGTTTGACATTTTAACGAGGTTGCAATTTCATGTTAACCAAAAAAATTGGTTAACCATACTAACATACATGCATAAACCAAAACGTCGCCAATGTTGAAATAGTACTACATGCAATAAAGTAGGTTAACTTTACCTACATTGAAGTTTACTATATTAAATTGTTAGTTGAGTGTATTATTGTGTTGAGGTTTGCTGTATTAGGTGAAAGTCGAGTATGGTATACCATACTTTACACTATGTTATGGGTCATGTCATTAGCCATACAAATTACTTTGTAGACCAGCTTGCAGTTTACCAAACCTAGAATAATACATCCACGATCTGACCACGCAATACTAATTTTATTTCAACCAATCGAATCGAAAACGTTGCAACACCTAAAGCTCTACCAATAGAAACCTTTTTTCATTTTTTAACTTTAAAATTATATAACTACGTCGAAGGTAAATCCGGGCGAAGTTCATAATTATATTGGTAATAAATCTTCGAGTTAAAACGTAGGTAACATCTTGTAATTTCTTCAGCATGGCGTTTTCCTGCTGGTATTTACGTTATCCGGGGTCTTTAATTCTAAGTAAATACCGAACGGGCTTATTGAAAAAATTATCCGCGATTACTATTGCCTTTGAATAAGAATATCTATAAAATAGAAACCTCCATTATAACTGTATTAATATTCAGTCATTAAACTTAAATGGGACCCGATAATTGTCGACCAAAATATTATTTCAATTCAAAAAATTTGATTCGTTAACGAACGTATGGTATTTCGCTAAAAGGTTTATTTAATTGATACGGCTGACGTTTATCGTAATAAATTTGTTTGAAATATGTAAGAATACGTAAAAGCGTAACCAGTTACATTGAACGACCGAAGGCCAATTTAAGCCATCCGCTTGGACTAGTAATACTTCAAATCTAATAACGAATGTGTTGTAATAGCAGTCAAATGCAGTACAGTGAAGTCAACTTTACTTGCATTTAAGTTGATTGTATTGAATGCAATATTGGCTGCAGTTTTTGGGGCTGCACTGCCAGTGCAGTGCAGTGGGTACCCACTTAAAAGTGGGTCACAGACCAAAGCATTTGGCCATACAAATTAGTGTGCAGACTGGCTAGCGGTCTGCTAAACTTAGAGCCTGCACACATCAATAAACAATATAAACGCAACACCAGTTACTTCAACCACGATGATTCGAATCGACTACGTTGTAACGATAAAGGCCTACTAACAAAACGATACATACAGATTTATGTCGCTTATAATTCATCACTTTCACTCGACTAAGGGTCTATTCACACGATGAAAGTCGTTGAAAAAAGTCTTAATATGATTGAGAAACTTATTCGTATTATATATTTCGTTATGTATTTCGAAGTAATTATATATTATAATATCTTGTTTCAAAATAGTCATGTAATAACTTTATATATTAAATATTATATATTAACTTTTCCTGATTTCAATTTCATCCTCTTTTAATATAAATTCGACTATTTAATTTATCATCTCATATGTAAAGGTATATTCATTGCAATACGGTTAGTTATATCGTTTGCGGCTTTCTACAGACGTCGAAAATTAGTATGAATTATATTGAGGGTTGGATGAAATTATGAATATTAATAACAACCTAAGCGAAGTTGGATATAAAGTCTAAAGCGGAAGTCGATTAACTAAGTTATGAAATTGACTTTGTAATAGACGTTATATAACTTATTACATCTTGTAAACGAGATATATCGTCCCAAGTCTACTTAGGAAAGGTAGGAAGCATATTTATAAAGGTGGAAAACTAGGTTTTTACTGACGTCCCATGGGCTTCGATAAGGGCAGAGTAAAACGTAAAAATATCAAAATTTATCATTGATTGGTCTCTTATCATTCACATTCTTTCGGAAAATTAAAAGGAACCTTCAATTGTGTATGATCATTAGACTTATGATAGTAAGCTAAATAGATACCAATTGAAGTTTATTACTCAGGTATAGGCGGAAAATTCAAAGAGGTTACAATGGTCTTTCATATAAGACTTATGGGTATAGTCCGGGTACAGTCCTTTACTTGCCCTCGTATTGGCTACCTCCGGACCGCGTCCGGGCCACGCCTGGCCTAGGTACTGTATATCCCGTTAATTGCAGAGTTACGTACCCCTTAGACTCGAAATCCAATGGCTTAAGTTTGTAACGCATTCATGATTTAAGTATATATCAACTATACATTAGGTATCCTTTACCTTTCACCTCGATCTTTTTTTTTTATAACGGTTTCTTTTTCTTTTTCCCCATTTTTTCTATATAGAAAATACCTCATAAGGGTGATTATTAAATTATAACACTCATAGTTTATACACAGGCCGGCTTAACACCAAAGATGAAAAATACTCTCGAAATGCATATTTCTACCAGGGCACTGGTCATAATACAATTAATAGTACATGGGAGTGAATTTATCATTTGGGAATGATATAATCAAAATTAAAGAAGGATAAAAATTAAAATTGTAGTTAGTTTCAAATATATATACTAAGTATTTAATAGTGCAGATTCTTAGTCTTGATGATAGAGATCAATGACGATTCTCTAAACTATATGTAAAGAAGTATCACAGGTAGATTTAATGAATTGTTGAATCCAGGAGCCTATACAATATCTTGAGGCATAGTAACTTAAACTCTTTTATTAGATAAATATTTTCAAATGTGATTGGTTTTATATTTATAAATGGAACTAAATGTTTTCGAATTCAGTTATCGTTTCGTTATTATCCAAGCGATATCATACCAATGATCTGTTTTAGGTTTCCATATATTGAAAAACATAGCATGCCTCAATGATTTATATGAAGTATATCCAAAGGTAAGAAAATAGACTTCTATATATCATAAAACGATTTTTGTTACTGATAAGTTAGTTCGATGCGGGCAAATTACTTGTAATGTTATAGCTGACTCTTTCCATCGATTCTAACACGTTTTTGATCGTTAAAATTCAATAAATTGTATTGTGATTTCTTTAACGTTTTAACTAGTTGTGTAGAATGTGGTTTAATAGGGTTCAAGGGAACTCGAGGCTTCCAAAAACATTTCCAATGCTTTCAGAATATGTAGAAAGGTCAAATCGAGAAAGATTCTGGTGTGTTTTCTTGTGATAGACTTAATAAATCTGTAATGATCACACTAAATACCTGTGAGTATATAGAAGGTGTCAGAGGGTTTATGTTATCAAGAAGATAACAGAGGTGCTGAGTGAACAATATTGCAACCATGCAAGTAATAATCAAAAGCCGTGAGGCTATTCAGAATATACTGAGACTGAATACTTAGATTGAAAACTGAAGAGCTGTGAAGGAAATACTATCAATGTGGTGATGACCATGTCCTTATATGTTCGTGCCTTCATACCGTCTTCAGTACTGGATCCCTTGGATCAGTGGTGAATCCGCTGATTCTAGATCTCTTGAATCAGTAATGATCCCACTGATCCTAAACACGTGATTGGCTTAGTCATTTCTGCTAACAAAGGCGAGGTCTTCCCCGTCTGATGTGTTGGACTTCAGGCTCTAAGTGGCTCAGCTGCTCACTGGCTTGCTTCCTGACCCGCCATCATACTTGGGTTGTAACAAAATCTTTCAACTAAATAGTCGAATAGCTTCCCGGGGTAGAATATTACGAAAACCTTCGTAGGTGGAAACGTAATTCTTTACTAGCCAAATAATGCGAAAACCTCGTCCCAGTACCTTGGATATTGATTAATCGTGTTTGAAAATATGGAAATATTCTTAATTAAAGCTTTGCAAAAAAACTTATTATGTTTGAAAGTCCTTTATATAAAACTTTACGTATGTATTGGTAGGTTTCAAAAGTCAATTGGTGCAACTTTGTACCTATTTAAATTTGAATGATTCATATAAGTAAAGCGATCGCAGTTGTCGTGATATACGAAAAATTGAAAAAGAACCTTATTTTATTTTTGATGGTCATCTATTCTTTATATTTGTGAAAATATGTAATATTATTTTTATACAGGAAGTAAAAAGTAGTTAGTGATGTCATATTCATTTAGGAGCCGAAGGTTTGTAATATCTCTGCCCTTTTATAACGCATGAATAAGATGACAAACAAGAAATACCGGCTAAGCCAATAGTAATACGTCATTCTTATACACGTTACCATTTTACTTATGTATTTTATTCAATCATTGATTTAAAAGAGCTTTCTTTTGTTTAAAGATTTGATAAAGATAGAAATTGAATTTGGGAAATTACTGGCTATTCCTAAGTGGGATTTTCATTATCCGTACCTCAAAAATATCGATTACAATAGTGCAGTCTACAATTCCAGATAACCTTTATGTAGTCGTTTTTAAAGAGGCGTAATTTTTACCAATATTTTTGATTTGATTATTATGGGTTGTAGGAATTAGTAGAACCTTTATAGGCGTTTTGGTGTTAAATAAGAAGTTATATCATCATCTTAGCTATTCATAAAAATATTAGTATTTTTTTTGGTTCAGGAAGATTCGTCAATGTCGGTAGTCCTTTATCTTTGAAAAGGAGTCAATTCGAATGGAAGTCGAAGTAACTGGTGTATTACATTAAAATAGTGCTTATAGAGTTACTTCTCAGTTTGACAAACAACTAGTTGGTCTGCATACTAATCTATATGAGGAACTGCTTCTCTCTTACCGCACATTAAATTCAGCAACTTTTTCAATTCATTTGACGTTAATATAGTAACCTCACAATTAGTATGGTCAACTTGTAATCTGTATAGTTAATTTGTACTTAGTATAGTTAACTGAATTTTAATGCAATTGATTGTTGTTTCATTATTAACGATGTTTTCATTTTTTTACGTATGCTTTAGTATGATCTATTACCCATTAGAGGTAATTTTTAAACTTGCTGGCATCTATGTTAACAATATCTTTGTTCATTTAAACCTTTTTCGCACATAATCTGTACTTGAATTATAGTCCTCGACTCTTTAGATCTAGGCAACTACTTCTCTAATGTCTATACATATTTTATTGTTATAAACTGATATAATATTCATCTTGCACATTTTTCACGTTAGTTTCGATATATTCTTTTGTGTTCATCATCCTAGCGGGTTTCCGAAATGCTATAATATCTTTGTCTCTTCACGTTACATACCAGCTGATTTATATAGTTCTTTATTCGTGCGGTTAGTTTGTTGTTATCCATATATCTGATCGTGAAGATATTAGGAGTCAAGTAGTCATGATGTCAACGTAGTTTTCTTTGCTATTGATTTACCTCAACTCGTTAATCTCTCGAGGTTCATTCAACTCCTTTAAGTACATTGTGTCTATTAATCAACGTTTTGAGTTGCTCGTTTCGAAATTGTAAAGTTATTCGTAAACGCTTGGGGAATAAGTTTAAACTACTATATTTATTAGATATAATTTTACTTTTTTGGTAACAATTATTAATATGTTATCTGTTACCCTATCGATGTTCAATCTCATCATTTTGACTCAAACATCCGATATCAATACGTTTCGTATTACACCTTTATATTTGATGAATTTTTAGTATACGAGTTTTCCAGTGATTGTAACCAGCTTATCTGACCTATTTTGGTTGACTATAATTATTAATAATGTTGGTAGGGCTTTAGACGCTGTAACGTTATCGATTTGATTGGTTGAAGTAACAGTAGTATTGCGTGGTCAAGTGATGGATGTATTGTACTAAGTTTGGCAGACCGCTAGCCGGTTTACATATTAATTTGTATGGCCAATACCTCGGCCCATGCATCATTGTATAGTGGGCGTATATTGAACTGAACTTTCCGTTAATATAGTAGACCCACGAAATAATACTCTCAACTTGCAGTCAATACAGTCAACTTTAGTGTAAGTCGAGTTTTTTTTTATGATTCACTATCACCAGGCAATGCCCACTATAAGGCTAGTATAGTGTGACCCTCGCAATGTTAAGTTACATATGTCGGTGGGAACGTTTGCAACTTGAAAATCTTCACCGTGTACCACCACTACCCTGCTTGAATTCCCGTTTTTAGGTTATAACTTTTAACGTATTGAGAAAATCAGTTTACTTTTTATAAAAAATTACATAAACTGAAAGATGTATCCTCCATATCTCTGGCCAATTTCCGAACCTAGAGTTATATGTACTATTCAATGACTGCCGAAAAGATCTTATATCAACTATATACATTCCTGCTTCATAGAGAAACCTTTCTGCCTAACCAATATGGAACGTATTGATGAATGTTGATACCATGTAGTTGCAAAATAGAATATACTATTAGGTATATTGAATATTAGGTTTCAACTAAATAGACCTATAATATAAATAAATAAAGTCTTTTACCATAAAAAAAAATGTTACATATAACCTTTGATAGGGAACGGGAACGCAAATCAACCATCCACTCAAAGCCTTAAGTTATCCTCTAGTTTAAAGACACGCTAGAGCGTAAAAACTGAAGCCTTAGCCTGGCCATAGTATAAAGTCATCCCACTTTCCGCTCGACGCCTACTTGCATCGAGAATTTGATAGGCATAGAACAATGAAAGGCTTATAAAACACATATACCTTGGTTGAAGGCTCGAAACAAGCAGCCCATTTGCGAGCCATCTTTTTGCCACTGGCAGCTAACTTGAACATTCTAAAATAATGAAAGAGAGGGTATACCACTAAGCGAGTAATGTGCCGGGAAATGTTTTTTTTAAATAGCCAAAAAAAAAAAAAAATAGTATCTAAAGTAAAGAGGACTGCAAAAGACCCTTCAAGCGCTTGAGGCGCCGCTAAAAGTGGCGATGGATCAAAATAAATGGAAAAAGAAAAAAAATGAGTAAAGAAATAAATGAATGAACAATTAGAATAAAGAAATACATAAATGAAGAAATGAATACATGAATGAATAAATAAATAAATTAATCTTTTTTAAAAATTAAATAAATCAATCAATAATTTTCTGATACAATTATAAGCAGCCCCCAAAATTTCTAGTGCTGCCACCAGACATACACACGATTCGTTAACATCACACCAAAATCTCACGTAATGACCCCTTTTATGGCCAATATCGGAGGGGCTTAACCGACCACACGCACCGTTAACGCGCCTACAAATTCTGCTTGACCTTTGAAAAGTACTCAAGGGCCTATGTAGAAACGCTAGATAACTAACCTGCCTCTGGCGGAAAAGAACCTAGCTACGTACTATACCTATAGCTTTAAAGCCGAGTCCCTATAAAAGGCTCTCAACATATAAAAACGCGATCTCGAGATTCGTAAATCCGTATATAAGGCTTCCGAATAAGCTATTATCGCCTTTGTTACCCGCTTTAACGGGCAACGTTTTATGGAGTACAACGTGTTAGCATCACATAATGTAATGTACGTTACCTATCACTTCATAAACGAATATATAACGATATAAATGAGCGAACCGAAAACGAAATCTAAGTTTTCGTTTTATATTACCCGGGACGAATAGGTACGGGGATTCCCTTCAGAGGTTCCCCGTTCGCCTTTACCTTTGATTTCTCACGGCTCGTATACGATTACCTTTATATTACCAATAAACCCGGTGAAAACGGGTGCAAAGCCCTTAATGCCGCTAATATAGGTCGCGGTAACAGGAAGCGATAAGACGCCAGTCCTGCTTACGTTTAAAAGAACCTCAATATATAATAGGTGTTAGTATATCACTAAGCTCTAACTTTCAAGATACCATTATATATAACGCTCCGCCTTATAAAAAATAAAAAAGGAAAGAAATATACGAGTTATTATTAGGGTTTCCGAAAATCTAAAGCGGGACGTAAAAGGGTTTTCACTTCAATACGTATTTATTAAACGAATATGATTAAATCCGGCCGTTTTGAAATCAGTGAATAAACCTTTCACGGGGTACGTAACTTGATACACTGACATAAGTACTAAAAATAAACTCTTTTCCGGAGACATTTCATTAATCTTATCATATTTATTGGTAAAGACCTTCGCTACGTTTTAGTAAACGTTATACACTTATGCGGTAAAAAAGGTCTTTCGCGCTATTTACTCATTCTTTGAAAATTCTCTGATAGAGGATCCAAAAATAATAAAAGACGAGATATTGTTTGGAACCCAAATTGTACTGATCGACATACATTTATGGGTAAACGGATAAAATATTAATATAAACCTTATGACCTGAATTATATCCTTTTTACACTCCATACGGTCTTTTGGTTTTTTTGATATTGACAAGCGGTCGAAGGGGATCGATGAGCGTTACTAACTGTAATTTTACGAAAGAGGGTACCTATAATAATATATTAACTTTCGTTACGTCCGCGCTGTATAATACCCTAAATATGTGGTACCGGCTAAGTACTACATATATGGGCTTTATATAAATGTAACTTAGGATTACAACTATTATAACTTATATCCTTTAATATTTAAAGGTTATCTGGCGACTTTAAAACGGACAGGCGAAAAGTATATTCGTGTTTCAAAATAACGGTTAAAACAATTTTACTCTTTAACAAGACCCGGTATAATACGAGGATAGTGTAATGATCACACGTAATACCCGTGAGTATATAGAAGGTGTCAGAGGGTTTATGTTAGCAGTAAGGTAGCAGAGGTAACAAAAGGTGCAATATCAAGACTGTGTTCGTGCGAGTGATGATCAGAAGCCGTGAGGCTATTCAGGGTAGACTGAATACTTAGATTGACAACTGAAGAGCTATGAAGGAAATAATATCTGTGTGGTGCTGACCGTGTCCTTATATCCTCAATCCTTCATACGTCTTCAGAACTGTATAATGTAGATAGCTTGGATAACCTCATATCCAACATATCCAACATATCCTTGGCATTGACCCTAACCCTGGGTCTGTTGACATAAGAGATGTTCCCCGCCTGATGTGTTAGACTTCAGGCGTCTCAGTGGCGCAGTTTCCTTGCTGGCCTGTTTTCCTGACCTAACCGCTGTCTGGGTCATGACAGATAGCTGCAAAAATATTGACCAACAAGGCTACCATCGTATAGCCCAGCGAAAAAAACTTATATTTGGCCAAAAAAGTCCGAGAAACAAAACCCTTTTACATCAGCATACGGTAATACTTCGTTGAAAAGAACTCGGCCCGCCTTATAGTACCTATACGCTTCACAGCCCTTAATAATAATACGAACGTTTTACTTAACGCGGATATATTGAGTAAACTCTCTTTTACGGGTGGTACGTTAATTATTCCTTCCAAAACCACTCCTCTTTGGTGATACCTAGAAAATCCAGTTCTCGGTCGGCTGGCAAGTTAATAATAAGGGCTACGTTCAGCTTTTTAAGCCTTAAAACCTCCAGGATCACTAGGGACAATATCAAGATGTCGAAACCTTTAATAAAAAATACTTATACCAGTCCAACTAAAAGGGATAAAATCGTATATGGGGACGGTCTTCCGACATTAGACTCGGTTACCTTCATAGTAAATGCCAATTTCCCCTAATTTTTAACGTTACTTCCAGCTAATAAAATATGATCTTTAACCTTCCAGGGGGAAGTAACGATTTTAATAAGAACCCTACTACTCCTTCGGACTTAATTAACGTTGACGTTATAAGATATTAAATACGATTTAATAAATTATATATAATGCTATTTAGCGCTATTGAATGCTGAAATTAAATACTGGTTTTAAGATTATATAGGTAAATATAGGAAACCAATAGATATATATTAGGCCCTTTTTATAGGTTTTGCAAACGAGGGCGTAGATACTATTATCGTTTAGTAACTGTGGTACAGCAAAAAAGATAACAGGTAGGAATTTACATAACGTTATTCGATGATCGATCTTTTTCCCCGGGTACACAACTAGGTCAAAAATGCCTTTACTTAGAAAAACTGGCGTAGGTTGCTTTTAACGACTCGGTCTTAGGTTCTTTCATACGTTAGGCAAAAAGTAATCCTTACTACCAATTGAGCGCGTCCGAGCCTCGGAAGAGACTTCTTATGATTACTGGATAACGGATACGATAAAATTGACGTATACAGTGACCAATTTTCGGATAAAATATTGAAATAGTATATACCTAGTAACTCGAAACCCAAATCATCGCTGGAAAAGACTTTAACCGCGTATATTACTGGGTAAAATTTACTTTAAAAAATGTTCGAAAGGAGAGCGCTATAAACGGCTAGAACTTCGCGATAGGCATTTACATTAACGATGAAGTAAGAGTTTCTATTTACCGGCTTTATTACGTTCTTGAATTTACCTTTATTAATATGATTAAGAATGTAACAGCAGTACGATCTAACATTAATTACAAATCGCATTATAAGGTTTTTTCCTACATATCTCCTAATACTGTGATCTCATTCCCTTGTCATCTTACGTATTAATGTTCCGTAACCGAGTCTTTCTAAATTCTAGAACTTAATTAAAGTTAAATTAACACTCTTACTACCTGCTAAAAACTTTGAAGACATTACAACTACCTACAAATAGGTGAAAACCCTCGTTAGATTATTGAAAGACGCCTTAAATGCCGCCGATAAGCATATTACAATATACATTAATGTGACAAAAGAATAAACCCCTAAACTTAACCGGTTACGTTTTTGTATAGGGTGAGCGGACGCGGTACGGCCGCATAGTACGAGGTTTATTGAACGCCAGAACTTTCTCGCAGAGGTGTAACAAGCTAAAACCAGTCTTTAAAATCCCAAATTCGATGACGACGCTTACCTAACAAATGTCTACGGAATTATAAACTGGTATAAATTCCTTTCACCACTTCAATCTCTTTCATTTAAGTTCGAAAGCCGCTTAATATTCAATACTTACTAATAGCCCAAACATTACGAAACGCCATCTCTAACAGGTTTTTAGATGACGACTTCATTACCAATAACCTTTTAAACACATTGTTAAAGGCTGAATACTTTATCCCCTAACGGTTTAATGTCGCAAAAAAGAAGGTCTGTCGTAAAACTATAAACGTTTACAATACCATTGTAAAACTAAACGATATTATAATCCATTTACTTAAAATGAGTTATGATATAATAACTTGAACCTTATGTGCCTTTTATAATAAGTATTTACGTTTAAACTTTTTTACAGATATAACGTCAATTTGAGGTATTTATAATACTAAAATTAGGGAATCTCAACCTTTTTAATATACGATTGTAAAACTTTATCGAATTAATACCGGATTTCTTTAAAGGGTCAAAACGTATTGTAATCCGGAGGAATTTATAGTCTTTTATTATACGGGGTCTTATTAATCACTAATTAGAGGGAGGGATACCTAAACGGTTTATGTTCGATTAATTAACGACCCTTATATACGATATTAAATCTACTTTCGCCGTGGGAAGGTTCGTATCAATTCTATGACAGGATGTATAAAACGCCTTCTATATATTATTATATAACCGCCTAATTGAGAAAGAAAAATCGGTTAAGGTTTTATCAAATCCTATTTGCTCAACTTACACACCATCTTACTAGTAGGATAGTACGGGTTCGATATTAATTAGCGACCATATATTTTTCAAATTATAAATATGGGACACCTTACGGCTTCTCTTTTCCTCAGGCCCTTTATGTAATTTATATAACGGAACTTGTTAGAGTATATATAAGGCGTATCTTTCTATACATTACCTATTTGCTTCTTTCAAAGATATATAACTCCTTAAAACAAAACGCAGAAAACTTTAGAACCGTCCTTAAGAAAAGGAAGACTAATAAGCGGCTGAAAATATGCTTATATTGGTATCAGAAAAGTCTCAATTTCTTTATAATAACGGACACTAAGAGCTTTTCGATTTAGTTAATCCCAGTAACTTACATATATATATGAAGTTAAGGCTGTTTTCTCTAGTAACTTATCTCTTTTTGAATATTAGATACTTTAATATTCTATAACTAAGGTTTTAGTTTAATAAAGCCTTATTAGAAAAGGTTTACATCAAGGAATACGTAACGAAGGTCTTAAGGGTTACTCGGCATACCAAGGTACCTTTCAGGATAAGATACAGGCTTTCGATACACCTATTACGGATGGTCTCTACCTTTATTATCGTGTTTATACTTATATACTACGCCGAAAGCTGATATTACGGGTGAAGACAATAGGCTTTCAAAGACCAGATTAATATCCTATTAATCGCCGTGGCGTAGGCGGTCGCCCCGTTATATAAAACTTAGCCTAACGTTACTGCCATTAGGAATGTCGATTTACTCTTCGGTAAAGAAGTATTTAAATAATAAAGCCTTCGTTTCGGGTATCGTCTAAAACCCTTCGACGCCTCATACTTATTTACCTTACGAATCGTAATATCGGGTAATAGGAATCAACTTATAAAACCGTTACATCTACCGACTAGTTCCCTGGGCGGTTCCTAGGGCGCCCTCCTTGTTATAAAAAACCTACGGTGCTTCGTTAGGTTGTAAGCGACACGTAGAGAGAAGAAGTCCCCAGCGGAAAAGTTGTAATCTTTTATATAAGCCGAGGTCGCCCGGAAGATAAGCTTTAGCCTAAGCTACTTACAGCCGACGAAGAATTTCCTAAATTTTTAGGGCTAGTGTGTCTAGATTTCCGGTATATATTAGAATCTTTTCAATCTTCTTTAAGCGTATTTACGAAGGAAAACGCAACTATTTCGTTTGAAATATAGTGATTGAGGTTTAATGGTAATTATATTATTGTTTTTGCCAACTGTTTTGAGTAAATACCAAACGGGTTAAGATATGGCGAATATTGATTTACGGTTTTTCGGAACGACTACACGATTACAAAAAAAAATCTTGGAATTATATTATAACATATTAGTTTTCGACATCGAGGTTGTAGTCTTGTTTCGCGAGTTGAGGGCAACCGTATATAATACGATAGGCGAAATGATATTATACTTCAATAATACCTTTATAGTACAAAGTTTCAAGGGAAATACGCTCATGTTGTTGCAATGAAAATTTAGGGAATTTTATGCGACAGCCAAGTTTTATACGAATTGGGTTATAATACGTTAATATCCAAGATATATAGGTATTAGAGAAACCGAGGTTACGAATAAGTGGGAGGATTATATCCGTTGGATTCTCCCCATTCTGGGAAGAAAATAAAAGGCTTTGTACTCACGAAATTATGCCCTACCTAAAAATACGCCTAAAAACGGTAGAATTAAAATGGTATAACCGGTGAAAGAAAAATCTATCCCTATGGTATAAACGATAGGGTTTTACGTATTCGATTTGGCCCGGCCTAAAGTACCGGAAAACAAAGCGAACCGGCTTCGCTTTACCCGAAACACAGTTCGCTTGACCTTTCCTATTCCGATTACTAATGATAAGATAAAGATATAGAAACTACGCATTTTATTACCAACGATTTCGACTACAGGATACCGACAGACGTTACCCCTCCTATAACGTAGAACGGAGCGTTTTTTACTTAATATACTATCTAGCCTTCATGAAGGTTTGGAAATAATAGTTACATCCGCCCAAAAAGCCCCTAAAGAGACATGGAATTTTTACATATTACGGCCTACTTCGAGTAAACAGTTGAAAATTAAGATATTTTAGCCTAACTAAGTCGCGTTTACCGCCCTTTGGTTACAAATATGGTTTTATGCCCACCAATAATATCTACGTTTTTAGTCCGCTAGTTAAACCCTATATATATACTACGGTTATCAGCCTATTTATTTAACAGCTTTACTATCATTAAAACTTAAGATTTTACGGCCATCGCTTTAAGGCTATCACTTCATCCGCGGGAAATGATATTGTTTAGAGATGGGTCAGGGGCTGCGGTAGGCGCGACAATAAATGTGGAGGGGGGTAAGGAAACGAGGGCAGCGAAAACAGGCTCGTTAACGATAAAACCCGTATCACCGCTATTAAAACCATCGTTTCCGTTTTCGTCGTTAGCTTTCTCCTAAGCGGGGGTAGAGGCATACCGACCTGTTAACGCCGTAGTTTTCGCTTACGTTACGCCGTCTTTGATTGTTTAAACAGCGATTTGAAGCGGAGGTTATAAGGCGGTAAAACGCCTAGACGGCACCTTTACGGCGAAAGCCATTCTGTAAGCAGCGAAAGGCCTCACAGCTCTGACAACGACAGGGATCTACCCGCTTTTACGTTTCGTTACTACTAGAAAACACTAATTCGCACCCGTTTTTTTATTCTACCCTTTTCGCAACATAAAAACTATTTATAAATATATTGGGCGTATCGAACGCCTGGAACTTCTCTTTTGATAAATATACCGTTAAATTCCCTAACTAGAAACGACTGGATACAGCCTATTTATTGCTATACCCCGCGAGTTTTAAAGGGATGGGTTAGAGTGACCGGGGGGGAGGGGGGAAGGAAGGAAGGAAAAAGTTTTGGAAACGTACGCGCGTAGCCCACGTAAAGGTGGTAAGGAAACGCGGGTGGATAGGCAAGCGAACCCGGCGACGCGCCGCGCATACAAACCGGTTTTTACGAGAGGAAGCCATTAATTTACGTTAATACATGCCTTAAAGTGGTGAGGAAGAAGAATGTAAGGCGTTAGAACGCTAATTATATAAAAAGAAGGGAGTCCAAGTACGTACTAGTCTATAGGAGATTTGTAATTGATAAAAGGGTTTAAGATGAAGGGAAAATTAAATAAAGGATTCCGATTTTATATAAGGACTTAACACTAGGACTATCTTGTGTATATGGATCCTTTAATTAGGTATTACCACTATAACTAGTGGATACCCTTATATATAGGCACGCGCCCATACCTACTTATGAGCCCTAACGTACTCACAGATGTTTCGAGTTTAATAATACCCGATTATATAGGATTTTACTTTATAATAATATCAGCTTCATAAGGCCATATTTGGAGGCCTTTGTAATTATATTCCTGGTGTTGGAATATTACTAGAAATAGTGCAGTAGGTCAACTTTATTTACAGTAAAGTTGACTATACTGAACTGAAAGTTGAGTGTATTGTTTTTTGTGGACTAACTATATTGATTTTAAGTCAAGAAAAGTACACCGCCTTTCACACTAGCGCAAAGACCAGGAAATTAACCATACAAATTACATTGCAGACCGGCTAGCAGTCTGCTTAACCTAAAATAATACATCTACCACTTGATGACAGTAATAATAATGTTACTTCGACCAATAGAATCGACGACGTTGCAACATCTAATGCCTTACCAACACTAATCAATTCTTATTAGGTTAAGCACAGATTGGCTAAGTAGAAGAAGAAGCTACTTTCCGGTTGTTACGCTTTACGTTATCGTTAGCGTAGAGGAAAAACTTTTGCGAAGAGCCATTATTAGTACTGCGTCAGTTCTCAATGGCAGGAAGACAGAAAAGACTCCTGTGTTGCGTTAGTTCCTAACAGCAACCTGGAAGATAGCGACGGTATCATTACTTAGAAACATTAAGAACTCTTTACGGATATTTTTTGAAGACGTTGAAATTAACTGTTAGAAGTTTCAAAGTCCGGCAAGTTAATTACGGTTAAGTTAGTACTATTTCAGGCGTTATTAATATAAAAAAAATAAGTATTACAGCTAAAAAAAAAAAAAACTATCTTCGATTTTTACCAATGAACAACTTTTGATCCTATCATTTACATTAAACCTTTGCCACTACTTGATTTTTTTTTCACTTTTCCTACGTTGAATAAATCTTCAAGTATGTTTTTGTAAAATGAAACGCCAAAAATAATTCATTTTCGTTAAGTAAGTCACGTCACGCGACCTAATACCAAGTTACCAAGTTTCAACACAACTTTACGCCGAAATACAAAGCCCTTACATTCCAGATTATTAAGAAACTCGTTTATAAAGTACTATATCGCCTTGAACCTTGAGATAATACCTACTTAGAAACCGATAAAGGTAATTAAAGACCATGGAATCGCCTTGACTAAGCATTATGATAAAGAGCTCTAAGCGTAAGATGTCGATGAAAAATTATCGGAAAGGTACCTTATTAACTTTGTAGACTACTATATCTTCAAATAAAAATGAGTTAACGATTCTAATATTGCCTTTCGTAACTTTCGTGATCTCTTCATACCTTGTTTATAGATATGTAAAACGTCATTCAAAAAGGGGTTTAGTCGAAGTGGAAGTCAGAAATTAAACAATAAGGGATTTATGTATTAAGATAAATTATTATAAGGCTGGCGAAAGAAATTTTCAACCTAAACCATTTTAAGAAATTCCCTCAAGACCTAAATTATAAAGGGAAGCGTATTAAAGAATTTTAATGCTCTTATAGGCGATATATGTGACCTCCTCTTTATCTTTAGTTAAGTTAATTCTTTTTACGCGTTAGCGATAAGGAGCCTATTAAAATATTAGAAGTTTATCACCTTAATGTAATAGCATAGAGTATGCTTTTAGCGGTGGTAGGGCACGTAAAGTAACGGCTGCCCACGCGTTTAAATTAATTGACGTTGATGCTTTACATTAGTTAATGAAGTAAGGAAGTTAAACCTTTTAAAATTTCTAGGTCTCTCTTCCCTCTTTACACCTTAATTAAGATTGTTAAGCCCTTTTAAGGCCTTTTTACGACAGGTAATCCTATATGCGAAACCCTACCACATATTTTACCATAGACCTTTACCCCTCGGGTCAAGCGTCTGGTATTTACCTTTGAAATTATACTTAAAAGGTTTAAAAACTAATATTTCTAGGGGGTATTAATATAGATAGGGACAATTATCGCTACTTGCCCCTATAACATATTAAGATGGTTATTATTCATTACACGTTTTTTGGGGATTTCTAAAATATATTACACGATATAAAAGTATAACAGGAATTCTGAAAACATCTTCGATACGAAGAAAATGCTCTTTTTCAACATTTGTAAGTAAATGAAGGTTTCTCCTTTTGGTTTTTTTCCACTGTTTTCCAGAATCCTTTTAGGGTACGTTAAAGACTATTATATAACCTTCTTACCCCGCGTAACAAGGTTTTGAAAGATTTATAACGATAAAAAGGGACAATTCCAATACGATGTCCACCTTACTTAATATCATACCAATTGGTTTATCATAAGGTAGATGACGATAAAAGTAAAGAAAAAAGATGAAGAAACACTAATTGATATGTTTAACTAAATAATTGACAAGTTGATATTTTGCCAGAACGCAATGAAAAAGGTCTATATTGGCGAAGTTACACTTCACGAACAGTTACGGGTAGTAGTTACGGGTGTTAGCGAGTTTAAATACGTTTTATAACGCTCAAATGCTACCTGCGAAGTCTTTTTTAACTCTTTACGTTTTACGTTTTTCACTGTAATAACACGTATACCAAAATCGCTTAATATATACCCATAAACTGGCAACTTACCTAACGTAAATGAAAAATACATTACGACAGTTAATTACGTCGATCGCAAGTCTAGTTGCAGGCGCCCTTAATGCATAATGTTTGACCTATCGACCATAAATTAAAGCTAGCCATTTCACCGATATTAATAGGGCTATGGTTGAAGCGAAACTAATAATTTTAAATACTATCGTCGTGATCATGGCAAGAAATATTAGATTTGGGGCAACGATGGTTATTAGTCAACCTGTCCCCCTCCCCTCCGCTAAATAGAAAAATAAGAAGTTAATGTATTACATCCAAAGCACTATCACTTTGGAATACCACTACTTAATTTAAACCGTGGACTTCAAGGTACATGAGAGAATTAACTGAGATAATGCCTTTAAGTAAATTAAGTAATATAATGATTTTTTTTCTGACTCGGCTTAATAACTAGCCAAATAACATTTCCTTAACCGCTTAAATCGTAAAGACTCTTGCCTTTACCTTAATCAAACCCTTATCCCTTTATATACCTTTAATTTTTGCGATCGTTACGAGAATTATAGGTTTTCAAGTATTATGCCAAATATAGAGATAGTAAGGTTCTTAATAGGAGGCTATTTGTAGTACGTGGTAGTGCGGAGGGAAAGCACCACAGTTATTGAGATTAATCGTTACGATGTTAATAAGATAAAAGTTTGTTCAAGTCTAAGAAATCAATTATCGTTATTAGGTTCAACGTTAGTTTAAACTATTGTGGGAGTAATCAAGTTTTATGTCCTTAAATCCTTTACTTCATTCCTTCTTTATTTTCAGGATATGCAACGCTCTGCTGGTAACGTAGTCGTTAATGTAAAAAAATTGGTTAAAAACAGTTAGAGGATTCCCCTTGTTTTTAAGTGGATACTTTTATAATTTCATATTCAAAGCTTTCAAGCGTTGGTATTCAACCTAATAAAGTCGGATATAAGCTAACTATACCGAAGGTTTAACTTTCTCATTGTTAACAGACTATATAGAGTTCTAAAGTCCATAAGGTATAAAAATGTGAAATATTTTACCCTAGAAGCGATTGAAAGGCTTTGACACTAATATTGAATGTATGCTTAAACACCCCAGAAAATTAAACTTATACTGAAAAAAAATAAGGACTACAATAACAAGGTTTTTATTAATATATTTTACTTGGATAATAAGTTTATTCTTTATGTCATTAACTCTATAACCTCATTTTACAGAGTCATATTTTTCAAGAGCCTTTTGGCAAAAGATATGTGGAAAAAGCTAAGTATACTGTAAATTGGCACTTATCTAGGCCCACCTAATGTTGTCGTTTACAATATCGGCACCAACTTTACGGCGACGGAGTTTTAAGATGATGCTAAAATAATAGGTATGCAGTGTAATTAGGTACCTATAAAGATCCACTAAAGCATTGGAAAAGTTAAAAGAACACACGCCATACTTCGACAAACGTATGAAATTTTGACATTGAAAATTGGAAGCATTCCGGATCCAGAGTCACGGCTTTAGATATTAGTAAAAGGTCTAAACAATACTGTGGTCCTAACTATCTAATACTAAAGTTACTAGTCTTAAAATAGAACTTAGGTATAACGAGTAAATTTTCGTTATTAGCAAATACCCAAAAGTATGTTATGGCCTACAGTAAAGGTTTAAGGGATTTACGAAGAGAATCTGCATGCCTCTTAGTTAATAATACCCGAAAAACCAAAAGGGCCCTATAATAATCGACGTACTTGCTTTACTATTATAAAATGAAGTCCCTGTATATCGCGAGCTACGTAAATAATAGGGCCTATATAAAATCTTCAATATCGTAAACTATGAAGTAGTTGTTAAAATTGTTCAAAGTTCTATATTTGTTCGAATTAATCAAGTTAAACCTTTCATTTAGGATATTAACGATAAGGACCCTTAATTTAAGAGACTGGAACAATACCAACCATTTTTACCTATTATTAACAGAACGATGGAATGCTGCTGGCGCGAACAACATACGAAGAAAAGAAACATTAAAGCGGAGAAAAATACACCGGCTCATATTTATAATACCGTTAAGGTCAAAGACAACGAAGACTTTTAAATGAAATTCTGAATATAGGCCATTAGTAAGTCTTTAGATAGACTTTGTGGAAAAAAACGATAAGATTGAGATTAACGGCCTGTTAACAAGAAGGGTTGTATAATTTATACCGAAAGCCGATTTTAACCTTTGAACCCTAAATATTAAGATTTTCAAGTTAAGGATTATTTAGGAGATTAAAGGTAAGACTACAGAGCGGCCCTCTGAAATGTTACCTTTAATTGCCTTAGCATACGGCAATAAAGTCAAAGATTGGATCCCGAATTAATCGTTAACGATTTAGAATATTCACTAACGCTTAGTGATTACATTTACAATCAGTTGGATAACTACAATAAAAGGGAAGTTTATATTTAATGGTCGTAATATAAGGTATTCTTATAAAAAATTAGCAACGGATTTACAGCGGATCCAATTACTGGAATTACTATAGAAACTTCGTGTTATTTACCTTTTAGGAACGGTAATACGATATATTTAGCTTTTTTACGGATTAGTCAATATAGACGTCTACAGGATTCTTATTTACGAATCGTATCATAAATTACGGTTAAGTATTAAGTTTGAAATATACGACTTTTAATTGATAATAGCGTAAGAAAATATCATTAATATAATGTGTATGCAAATTGACGATATCTTTTTCGTCGGAACGACTAACTGTATAATATTGAAATAGAAGAAGACTAAAAATTCCAAGTTCTGAGACTGCAATCCGGTAACGATGTTAGCAAAAAATAGCTAATTTGACTTTAATGAACAGTTAATCCGTATACTTGGTGTTGATACCAGCTTGATTGTTCGCCAAAAGGGTTAGAGCACAGATATGGCTATAATTAATAAGACTGACATAGCTAAGGCACAACGGTACCTGAAATGGCGCACCGGTGGCAGCTATATTATCACTCTATGTCAACCGGAGGCCTCTTATAACCTTTTTATCACGGCGCAAGTCCAAAGCCTAAAAGGTAATGACTTAGACCAGTTTAACAAAAGTATTAAATGAAAGATGCGGAACCTAAACCAAAAAATGAATATAGTTTCAACTAGCCTATCGAGAGTCAAACAAATAATTTTTACAAATACATCTTTGGTAAATAAAACCGAACTTTGTGTACAAATAAGCTTCCAAATAACCTTTGTCAACGAAAATAGGCGAGAAGACCAGTTTATGATTAATAGCAGCCATATTGAGTAGACTTCTATCAAATATAAAAGGATTGCATGAAACGTATTAGCTTCTGAGATTCATAGTATAATAGCAAACTTGAACGTTAGTATAGTATGATGGGAAAACCTTAACCTTATTACCAGAAATATAAGAATTCATCCTATTCCATCGAAAAGCTTATTCGAATGCCTTTCGAAACTCAGAATCATTAGTGAAAAACGCATGATAATCGACGTAATAGCATTTCATAGGGCCTATGAAGGGAAGGAGATTAAGGAGTTTCGATAGATTAATGGCAAAGATAATCCTGCTAATGTTATAATGAAAGCGTCGCCGAATAAAGCCTTAAAGAGGTGTGTGGATAGTAACAGACTGACTATATGTATCAAAGGCTACGATAAAAGGTCGCCCGGCAAGCCTAAGTTTGAAAAACTGCTAGGGAATTAACGATGTTAACTATTTTGATTAGCAAGGTTAACGTAAAGGATTATATAGGTTTATGGTTAAAACACTTTTTGTGGAAGTCGATAAAGTCTGACCTCAAAGCTGTAGGGTAATTAGTAGTAATTTGCTTGTAAATATTTCAATTTTAATACAGGGGTCAATTGAAAATGAGAGTGGTTTAACCAGTTGACAAGGTCGTAGGTTAGCGCTTACCAGAAAAGATTGGTCAAATATATTAACGAACGTGCATAAACAAAAATGCCGCCAATATTGTGCAGTGTAGTAGGTAAACTTTACTTACAGTATAGTTAACTATACTAAACTACATGTTCAGTGTATTGTTTTGTGTAGACTTATTGTATTGGTTGTAAGTCAAGTATAGTACACTACACTTTACATTAAGGCACGGGCCAAGCAATTGTCCAGATAAATTACAGTGCAGATCAGCCAGTAGTCTGCCAAACCTAGAACAATACATCCACCACTTGACTACTGCAATACTACTGTTACTTCGACCAATCGAATCGAAAATGTTGCAACGTCTCAAACCCGACAAACACCCGACGTAAATAGGCGCGAGGCGGGGATTAAGCCGGTATTATGGCAATGTTAAACCAAGGCTATAGCCCTTATGCCTACGGGTTTCTGGACTGCGGAGCACCCTAAGGTCTTAATCAGGTAGATAACGCATGATTCTGTTGGTCCTACGGCCTCATATATTGAATGCATTGCTATCCACCCCGCCGTTATCTATATGAATATTTCGTAGCAACTAGGGAACCTATATTAAGTGCTTTGCCAGGCGATAGTAAATCCAAGAAATATATATATATAAATGGAAGAATGAATAAATAAATGAATGAATGAATATTAAAATGAATTAACGAATAAGTGAAAAACTAAATAAGTATATGGATAAATGAACAAACAAATATATGAATAAATGCGTAAATGAATTAAAACATATAAAAATGGAAATAAAAATAGAAAGATGAATGAAGAAATGAAGAAATGAATGAATAAAAAATAAGGAAAATATAAATGGAAAAATATTTAAATAAAAAAAGAAAAAAAGAGAAAAATTAAATAATTGAAATACATAAATGAAGAAATATGTAAAAGAAAAAAAAAGAAAAAAAGAAAAAAAAATAGAGAAATAAAGAAATGAGTAAAAAAAAAAAGAAAGAAAGAATAAAGGAAATAAGAAAATGAATAAATGAATAGATAAATAAATAAAGAAATAAAAAAATAAGAAAAATGAAAAAAAAAATTAAAAAATTATTGAATAAATAAATAAATGAAAAAGAAAAAAATGAAAATATATATTAAAAAAATGAATAAATAAATAAATTAAAAACTAAAAAACCGAATGAAATAAAAAAAATGAACAAATGAATAAATGAAATAAATAAAAAATCATGAAAATGAATGAAAAAAGACATAATGAATGAAGTAATTAAATAAATGAATGAATACATAAATGAATAATCAAATACAAAGAAAAGACATTAGATAAGTAATGAAAATAATAATTGAATAAAGAATTCAATTAAGAAAACAATGACAAAATCAAGAAATACAGAAACTAGGATATGAAGAAATGATGAACTTAAAAACCAATAAAAATTAGACAAATGAATAATATGTGAATGGATAAATAAATAAATAAAAAATACTAAATGAATCAATACATAAATACGTGAATGAATGAATGATAAATAAAGAATTATAGGATAAATAAGGAAATGAATAAAAAAGATACATGAATAAATTAATCAAAATTTGAATAAATTAATACAAGAATAAATAAATAACTGAGGAAATGAATAGATAAATAAGAAAATGTATACATAATTCAATCAATGAATAAAACAATAGATAAATTGATAAAAAAAAGAAATAAATTCATGAATAGATAAAGGAATAAAGAAATTACAAAAGAAAATGAAGCCATCAAGTGCAAACTTTCGAATAAAGTCTTCAAAGGCTTTCAAACGCTAAAGGGATAGAACTTATATTGTAGTGCAAATTCAAATTTAAAGGGCTACGTTGGCACAAGTAACAAGGATCAGAATCGTTGGTTGTAAGTGCTGTTCTATAGATGTACCATTGCGCGAGCAGTGCGCTGGGCCAAAAACGATCTCCATGGCCAAAAATGGGTTAATCGAAAAGATTAAAGCAGTGATAAGGCCGATCAGTTATATTATGGTGACATATGATGCATGTGAAGTAATGGTGTTGAGAGCGGCTAAACCTGAATTTTTTTCCCCGGAAGTGGGCATTGTTATGGTTTTCAGTGTATGCCCCCTACCTTCTTTAATAACGTTGTTCGTGCACCTATACCAAGAAAGTTGATGTAAGGTTGAAGATGTGTAAGTTAAGTGTACTTCATACGTTGTAATTACTACTTTTTCAACACTGTCAGCTTTTTGTTTTGTGTGTATACGTTAGTGTGGTCGACTAATCGTTGCTGGTTACTGTTGAACTGCCTCTTCGTCAATTGGCCAAACCCCTTCTAATTCCAGACCCGAATTGACCTTCATTTCTTCACGGTTGCTAGTTTCGAATTTATTAATTTACATGACTAATTAGTTCTTTACAAACCAACATAAACCTATGTCTTAATCTTGTTAATTAAATTAGTCGCTGGCTCTAATTATACGGCAGTTTTCCAGTTTGCTAGGGGACCTTCATTCGCTGGTACGTGACTTGCCTTGTTAGGAGGCCTGTCAAAGTAGCTTTTAATAGGTATGTTCAGCCTATTTCTATTTACAATCCCTCAAAAGACTTTATCTAGTAACTATTTTGTTATGATATTTTGAGGATTGTCTCTACTATTAATTCATTAGTGTTTCATAATTTTCTCTTCGTAGTAGTCTTTACAAAATGTTATTACATTGATTATTAGGCGTATCACGTTGTTAGGTCCAAGGTGCTGAAGGTATTCAAAGAGGCTTTTTGAATCGATGCAAATTACCTATAGGATAAGGGGAAATTTAACTATTTGGTAACGATTTCGAGTGTTTTTCACATCTCTATATCTACGTCGAAGCCTATTATTATATCGTCGACTTTTCAAGTTGATACTTTTTTGTAATTCTTATACACTTAACAAAAGATTAATATACTGGGCTTTCAGTTATTTTTAATTGGTAGTTTCACCTATTTTCATTAATAAGCCATATAAAGTCTTCAATTTATTTTAACAGGTTTATGTTCTTCATAAATGAACGTTCGTGAAAATCATCAATTTGGCTTTCGATAAGTTAATCGAAACCATATTAATTCTTCGGTACAAATTCCATAGATGTCACTCCAATTTTTTATTTAATCGGTTGAAATCTTTATCCGTTGAGAATAGTGCTTATATCGTAGTCGATAAGTCGTAGAAGGTTATCGATTAGTATAGGGTAGCGATATGACTGTTAGCAACGCGTTTTTTTTAATACCTTTGAGCCCTAGCTATGTTAATATTGTTAACCATATCTCAAACAATACTCTGGCTCTTTCAACGGAAACTGAAGCCACTATCGTCAACACTATGTATGCGGAATGATGATCCATTAAAGTTTGAATAATTTCCTATCGCTCAAGTTATAACCGGCTTATAGTTTTAGAATTACGACGTCTTTATAGCCTGTGGTTTCTATATCATAAATCCATCGGTTTCAAAGAAGAGATATTGTTAGTTTTTATACCTACCAAAACTAATTTATAATTCGAGCCTTATTTAATTCCCAAATACAAGTAGTAGGTTGAGGATTGAAAGTCTAATTTCTATTTTAAGTGAAACTAACTGGTTCGTCTCTAATGAATATCTGCTTTAGCCAGCTCTCTCAATAATATAATGTATCGTATGATCGTCTCCAGAGGGTATTTGTTACAAAGGTTTTATAGTAGTTTCAATGAAACGACCCTTATGAATCAGTTGCAGATTACATATACGTTTACGTTTTGTTACGGCTTTTAAAGGTGAACTTTACGTTAGTTTTGGCCAGAAAACTTGTTGTTAAAGCGACTACTACGTGCTAGCTAATCTTTTCGATTGTTGGAGATTGCTTGGGGATTTGGTTTTTTTTTTATTACCGTATCCTTGAGCTATTAGGCGTAACTTTTTTCTTGCGGTTTCCTCAAGGTCTTGCTTACAACGTTGTATATAGTCCTAGACCTAAAAATCGTGATATCTGGGTTTTATTGATCAAAGTCGCGTTTAGGTACGCATTATACAACTTCTCGAGTAAGGAGTTTATTAATCTCAACCTCATTGCTTTCCTTAAAAGGTTTACCGAAAGTTTTGGTAACGCCTTATGCTCTAAGTTTAACATCTAAGGCCTAATCTTCCTTATTCTTCCTTTCAATCCAAATAGCATCATAAATCCAACTCTGTATGTATTTATCATTTCTAAAGTTTCTCCTTCTTGGTAATTGTCTGCTTTATCGGCGTTTTATCAGCTTGTCTATTATGTAGGGAAGTGGGTTATATTATTTGATTAATATAGATTAAGGATATTTAAACTTGTAGTTAATCGCTTTGATATAGGGTTTAACTTTAGTTATTCTCAACGTCACAGAACCGTTAGGAAGTTTATCAATTATTTTAGAATTAGCGATACTTCAAAATTTGAATATGTAATTTCATTTTCCTGGATTTCATTATATTGGGACTTCTTTTGGAATAATAATAATAATTAGTAGATTTTCATGAAGTCATTTTTTTGGTATTCAAGATATAATTAACTTGACGTCAAAACGATTTCCTACGCAATTCCTTTAGATTCTTGCGGTACTTTTCAACTCTTTTATGGGTATTTTTAACAGCGGAGATTGTTTCGTTAGACGAATATATAATTAAGAAACTAGTATAGTTCGTACAACGATGTTAAGGCCCATAATGTCATTAATTTATTTTACTACTATTGAAAGGCATGCCTCCTGGTTCGTAAAGATTATAATCTTCAATATAACGATATAATACGTTTAAATAAGTATTTTGTGTGTCATTTCGAACTTTTTAATGCTTTAGGGGGATTTCATAGGTACTTATTGACACTAAATATTCATTATTTTGATATTTGTTCGAAATTCTGTCGCGGTCAAGTTAGTATTGATATCGTAATGAATGCCGCTGGGTGTGCCTAGATATGTACTAATTTATAATATTTTCAACATATTTTACCTGTTTGTCACCGATAGTGATTCAAGGAATTTGGCTTTTGAAAAAGTGGGTTCGGAATTAATAACGTGAAGAATAGGTTTATCATTCAAATAGAATATGTTAGCAAAAAGCTTGTAACTGAAAAAGTTTTTTTTTGTATTAATTCAAAATTTTATAGGGGTTAGATTTATTTTTGGCAGTAGTAGTAAATTTTTTCATAGCCCTTAGAGGAGTGGATTTCATATTTTAATATTTTGTGGATTTTAAAATTTTGTATAACTTGTGGACGGTTGAGTGATTGAAACGCCGGTGTAATTAACGTATTCTCAACTTCGTAAGGCTTCATACCTTTTCTTTGGCTTTACCAGAATTTTGCCGATTGATTTCCGTGAAAATGGTACTTTTTTATAATGTCATGTCTTGCGAATAGCCTCCTACCGAGTACCATGTTTTCCATGGGATTGGAATCATACTTTAAACGTGTGGATTTCGTAATAAATGCGAAGGTTAAATGTATATGAGTGGTCATGAGTTTGATAAAGGTAACGATCGTGGTTTTTGTTATTTAAGCGGTATAAAATACCATGGTTGGCTAATTACTGGGCCGTGATAGGAGCAATATCTTCATGTTACGTAATCGGTTTCGGTGTATCTTTATCGTAGATAACGACTGTTTGCCTTCTATAGTTTACAATATCCTGTAAATAGTTTTGGCTGAAAATATTGAAGTATTAGATGTAGTATATTACTTTTTATTCTTGATGCTTAAGTGAAGGATGGAGAGTTCATTCACAGCTAGTTATACTACAAATGCAATTTTTTAACATTATTACGACGATATTTCGGGCGGATAATGAGTGTGCTCAAGCTTTGCTCTCGTTCGCGCCAGTATGACTATAGTTTTCATTTTAAAGGCTATAGGCCAGATTTTACCTGTTGGAGCCGCCTGTTTTTACAATTAATATAATATACTTTCTCGTAGTTTTCTTCATTCAAATTATAGAATTCATTAGTTCAAGAGTATATATTTAGAGAGTTTGGTGTTCAGGTTATCTAGGTTGCAAAATAGTATTGTAATTGTTTGAAATAACTTTTTTAATAGTATTTAGACGTCCTGAGATGGATTAGAACTCATTGAATCCCTTAACCATTACTCATACTTCTTTGTGAAGTGTGGTTGCACGATCATGAGCGTTTTCTATTGCGTATTAATAAAATATTAACTTATCTAGTATTTGGTTAAAGATATTTATCGGAGTTTCCTATTTTTTTTTTTTTTATTATTATAGTCGTTTGTCTTCTTATAGACTAGTTTGGGCAGTATTGTTTAAGGTGGAAGTTGTATTAGAAATGAGTATTTCATATCATCGTAAACATTTCGAAGGATTTTAACTCTTATTGGGAAAGTTGGGTCATAATCTTGGGCATAACTCGAAATAATTTCAATGAATAATGATTACGACGCTGAGGTGGTGACTGTTATTTCATGCATCAATTTCAAAAATGTATTTTCTTCGTTTTGAGGAGATTTTAAAACTCTCTTTCATATTTTCCACGTTATTCTTAATCTTTACGAAATACACAACGAATTTGGTATTAATATTGAATATTTTAATATATTTGGGAGAAAGATTACGATATTCAGTTTCATTGTCGATGTTATTTTCTGGTATTTTCGAATTAAAGTGGAAGGGATAGTTGTTGGTCGTCAGGTATGAAAGCTTAGATCCTGCGATAAAACTCGTGTTAGATTTACATGTGTAGGTGTACCTGCCGTGGAAATCTTTGTTGTAAGGAATCAAACATTTTGATGGAAGCTTTGACGATTGAAAAGGAATGTTTGAGGGGTAAGAAGAATATAGCAATATAGAGGGTTCTGAAGGATTGAACGATTTTGTTAAATTAACCGGAAAATGGCATTGACATTAATTTATCTTACCGCGTTTACAACTGTTGCTTCACGATCTTTGTCGCCGTTTATTTTTTTTTCCTTATCATTTAATATCACCAGGCTCAGCCTACCATATGGCTAGCATCGTGTGACCCTCGCTAATGTTAAGTTGCTTATGCCTGCAGGAAGACTTATAACCAGATATCCTCTCCTTACACATTTACTACCCTATTCAATTCCTTTTTTTAAGGTTATACCTTTCTACCTGTTGATCAAACCACCCTGCTTCTTATAGAACAAATACATAAATTGTAAGACGTGTTGTCTATATTTGTGGCCAATTTCCGAAACTCGCGTTATATATACTATTGGACACTTGCCAAAATAGGTTTTTTATCAACTATATACGTCCCCGCTTTATGAAAATAACTTTCCACCTAAAGAATGAAGATTACATTATTAAAGACTCTGTGCATATAGTTATAAAGAAAAACGACACATGATAAAGTGAATTCAAAGTTATTTTAAGGCCAAATATACCTGTTATATTGAGAATTAAAGTTTGAGCTATAAAATAAATTGTCAAGTAAAGTCTTTGACGGAAATCCGGCACTCAGATCAACCTTCTAACCAAGGTCTTAATGTACCCCATAGTTTAGAGACTCGTAATATTGTACATGTATGGAAACGATAGCCTTAGCCGAGCTATGTTATGCGGTCATCTCAGTCCCCGCTCGACGCCTACTCGCATCAAGAATATGACGACGGTATTAAAAGATGAAGGAACTGTAAAACACTTATATCTTGGTTTAAAGCTTGGGGAGATGAGGAAGATATACTCTACAGTTCGTTAGGCGAGTCAACTTTTTGCGATAAGCCGCAAACCAAGAAATGTAAAAGAACGTGAAATATAGTATACCACTAGGCGAGTGGTATGCAGTAAAAGTATTCAGTAGACAGCCAAAAAAAAAAAAAAAAAAGGGAGGGGGGGTCCGTAAAAAAAGTCGAAAGCAAAAGCCCTGCTAAGTATCTGAGGCGCTGGTATAGGTGGAGACAGCTCAAAAGAAAATGAATAAATAAATTAATAAATAGAGCCGTTAAGTGCGAGCGCTTATAATAATGGTCTTTTGGACCTTAAAGCGCAAGAAGAATCAAACCTTAAATGTAGTACAAGTTCAAATCTAAAGGGCTACGTTGATATAAGTAACGAGGGATAGAATCGTTGGTTATGAGGGTTGTTCTCGAGATACCCCACTTTGCGGGCGTTACGCCGGGCCGACGACGATATCCATAGCCAAAAATGGGTCACCAAAAAAGATTAAAATGGTAATAAAGGCAATTAGTAATGTTATAATTAAATAGGATACATGTAAAGTAATAGTGTTAAAAGCGGCTGGGCATGAAAACTTTTCTCAGAACTAGGCACTATTAAGGTTTACAATGTAAGCTCACTACTTTTCTTAACAAGGTGGTCCGTGCACCTATACCAAGAAAGTTGATGTTAGGTCGAAGATGCTCTGTCGCTGTTGAATACGTACTCTATGTTGTCTTGTAAAGATATTGGGTTACGACACAGATTAAATAGTTCCTCATCATTGACGTGTGAAAAAATGATACCAATAGGTAGTTTAAAGGCTCAACTAAATTAGGGATTCGAGAGTAGTTTTTTGAAACGTATTTCAGGGCGTTAGAAATTTTTAACGCTTTGATCTTTTCCTCTTGAATCTTATGGATAAGGATCTTGAGAGCATTTTTCAAGTAGTATCAATTCGAAAAGGATTTGCACCACTTGAATGAAGTTTTCTTTTGGAACGTAAACTCCTAGTTATTTCAATTCTATCTTGAACTTGAACTTGCCCGATTTTTAGATCGTCTTTCAAATATCAATCGTCTAATCGTCGCAAACCGTACGATACATTCGAAAGGTACGAACGTTACAGTTAAGCTTATGACTGTCATCATAATCGAAAATATAATAAACAAGGAAATTTGTCAAATGCTTCTCGGTTAAAGTTTTATTAGTATTTCTTCCCTGCAAGTTGTTACTGTAGTTTTTAGCAAATACATATTCGAAGGCTTTAATTATCTCGGTTATAGCAGGGTCGGCGATATCTTTAAAGTAAGCGTTTGGAGCAACAATTTTAACAGTTTGGTTAATGTAGGACGTGCTGATCTGTGAACGTGTAGACTTGGTGTTTTAACGTAAAATCTCGTAGGAATTTGTCGATTTGGTATGGTGGCGCTTAATATGGATTTCTTTACGAGACTTCGAGATATTTAGTACTTTCGCTTAACACAGAGATTTTAACTGTTAAATCAATGATTGTGACGTAAGCGATGAAAAAAGTAGTGTTAAGAAAAAAATAAGAGTAGGGAATAAAACTTGATGTAGGAAGAAGGTTTGAAGATTGTTATTGTTATTATTGTTTGGTGTAAGACTTGTTCGTTTTTTCCTTATTAACACTCGTAGTGTTACTAGCTTACCTTTTGCTAACTTGACGATTTTGAATACTTTTAGCGGTTAAGCTTAACGCTTTTCTCTAAAAAGAATCGCATGAATGTTTTTGGTATTTTTCATAATAATACCGTGGATAACCCACAGATTGTCTTTTTAACTTAGCGAAACCCAGAAGTTTTCTCTTTTTCCTCCCGCTGTAGACTGACGTAGTACTAATGAAGACTCTTCCAAAGAATATTTCCTCTATTATGACGTTTAACACAAAGAATAACCAGATAGTAACTTTTTATTCTACTTAGCAAATATATTTGAACCTAATTAACACATATTATTTTTGTTAGGGCTTTTGATGTCACAACGTTGTCGATTCGATTTGATGAAGTAACAGTAGTATTTTTTGATGAAGTGATAGATGTATTGTTTACGGTTTGGCAGGCCGCTAGCCGTTCTACACACTAAGTTGCATCGTTAATTACTTGGCCAGTTCCATAGTGTAAAGTGGGCGAATACTTCACTTGACTTGCAGTCAATACTGTAGACACACAAAAGAATACTCTAAACTAGCAGTTCGTATGATCCACTTTATTGTAAGAAATGTTGACTTTCTACACTGAAATTAATACTATTCCAACAAATACTTCAATTTGGAAGGTAGGGTAGGTATTATTTGTAATGTAGCTCTTTGTAAAACAAATTAACTTCGCAGGCGTCTAATCCCCCGATATTATATTGATGTTTTTTTCTGTCCTGTGTATTTTCCATTGGATACGTTAATTTCACTTGTAATTTTGTTTATTTCTATATCTTGGATTTGTGTTGTTATATACGCGTAGTAAGATGCTCCCGGTTGATATAATGGAACGATGTAGGCAGCCCGAGCATTTTTTTCAAGGTATCAGTAATATTTTACCCTGTCGGTCTTATTAATCTTCAGTTAACTTATGACTTGGTCTTTTTAGCTTAAGTTAAGGTACGTGCTACAGTTGTTGTCAATACTATCAATGCCTATTAAGGATTCGTTAAAATACAGTTGTGTATATTCAACCAACGTTTTAACATCTTTTCCAACACATCTACGGGCCGCCCACTAAAATTGATAATGTTGACATTAAACCCTCACACGATTTCTTCATAATCAGCCCAAACTTTACACAACTCCTGCCATAGACACATCTAACAAAGACGACAAAACAACGCGAACTGATGGCGCGTCTGCGAAGGGTTCCTCCCACTCTTCGCCAAAAAAAATCCCATAAGCAATTGGAAAACTGCTAGTTAACTAATACACCACAGGTAGAGAAATACGATATAATGTGCTGCATCCAACGCTTTGGTATCGAAGCCCATACCATAGATTTCAACGCGTAATTATATGAAATTACTATATGCAAAACGGTATATTGGGTTCACGAGTAGATTATTATGTACTTTATTACGCCTTTCGACGTACCGAAATACGCGTAATATCAAAAACTCACTAAACGAATTTTACTGTATATGGTGAACAATATTACGCATAGGAGCGGAAGCGTTGATTTATACCAGGGATATGGCTTTGCAGCCCTTAACTTCTATGCGAAAATCATCCCAAGCTACAGTGAACTGGCTTACAAAGTCATGTACTCACCGAGTCCCACAGAGTCGTCTTACGTTTTTACGCCGTTCTCTTTTCCTTTTATATCGTCGAAACCCATCGCTGAAACGATTTATGATGATATAACTATCTAAAAACATTTTTAATTACAATAACAAATTGTATTACCGGATCATTCGATTGAACTAGATTTATAACTATATCCTAAACCTTAAAAGCGATTAACGATGCCCCCTTCATATATGAACTCAAATACTACCTATTCTAAAAAAAAAAACCCTTTGAAATATAAGAAAGAAAAATATTTAAAAGTTTTCGTTCAAGTTTGAAAAGGACTTAAAATTCAAGTAAGAAACATTATATAAAAACACTTTTTCTTTTAAAACTTATAATTTAAACCGGTAACCATTCATTAAGTTTCAATAATATCCCCAAAGTTTAATGTTCGTTACAACAAGGTTCCACAAGTTCAATTCCTTTTTACAAAAGTCTTACCTATCTTCTTTCACTTTTTCGGAAGATCCACCGTTATATAAAGGTCAACATAATATATCTACTTGTTTTATGGGCATGAAAATTCTTCCTTTATTGAACGATATTTTTCAATATTTTGAAAAGAATAAAAATGGAAATAGTTATATAAGCTGAGCTTGCACTAGTAGATATCTATCCATTCAATCTCAGCTCCAACGTTTATACTATTTTTACGATTTGATTGTTTTTTTAAAGAAATCCTTAGCTTTTTCGAAATGAAGGAAATTTCGAATATTTTGATTGAAGACCTAAAAGAAAAAAAATCTTCACATTAGGAGCTATTTGGAAAAATACCGAAACTGTCGGTAAGGTCTCTATTAAGTTAACATATCAGAAGAAAAATCATAGAGATTGGTATTGTAGTAGTAATGATAGATGAGAGTGAAGAAGGGAGAAGAAGTATTTAGAGAGTGCACGCTACAGGTGAAAATTTATAAACCTCTCATCTAGGCAGTAGCATTTTGACATACCCTCTGCTAATATCCCTTGTTTTCTGTTCCACTTATGCACTCTGAAAGTGCTATATGCAACGTGATATGTTATCATATACTTGGTAAGAGTGCATCTTGTAACGTGACACTTTATGGTATACTCTGCAGAAGTGCACCTCGCAGAGTAATGCATTACCACTTAACCTATATATACTAATTATAGTGATATATAATAATATTTATATAGGTAATCTTTTATTATTTCTTTATAAGCTCTGTGTTCATAATTTAGTAGTGATAGTATAATTTTAATACGGTTTGTATTCATAATTTAATCGTGATAGTATAATTATGGTACGGTCAATATTAGTCGTTTTAATAGAGATAGTAAAATTTCATTTTTATAGGTTATCGTTTCAGGAATAACTTATTTTTTTGTCTTAATTCATTTAGGGAAGTAATGGTGTTATGGATCAGGTTACGTTACCTTCCTCTTCATGTTATTAATAGTTGTAACTATTAAAAGCTCCGCCAACATTATTAATACGTAATCCAGAGCGTTTGACGTAGGTAGGTGCGGTGTCATGCCCATTTCTGGGCGGCTTGTTATAGTAGAAGCGGTTTTGATACGATCTTAAGAGTACTTTGTGGTTACAGAAGCGTTTCGAAGCCTTTTATTGCCGTAAGGGGCGTGTGTAACGCAATATCCATAGCTTTCGTTGTTCTTTGGCTCGTTGGTTTTTTAAGCTTGGTTTCGAAGTTTTATTACAACCTATTCCTTTGTTAAGGTTCAGTTACGTATGAAACATTTGGGTATTCCTCTTTTTAAAAGTATGGCTCGAATCCTGTACATAAATTTTCCTTTGGCGAATTTATTTTTTCCTGTTAAGTGTGAGTTGCCAATGCTATTTTTTTGGCCGTTTTTCTTATAAAAGCGCGTATAGAAGCATGCGTTTGGTCATTTCCTTTCCTAAAGGTAAGACTCGGATTTCGTATGCGGCCCTTCATTTTCTTTCAGGTTTTTCTTTTTCTAAGAACGCGGTTCAGACTATATATTTTAGCCTTTTCTTTCTTAAAGGTACGGCGTAGACTGTATTTCTAGGCCTTTCTTTTCTTAGAGGTACGACCTAGATAATGTATTTAGGCGTTCCTAACCTTCAAGGTGTAACCTGAATTGTATATCCTAACTTTTCTTTTCTCAAGGTTGCAGCCCAAATTGTATATCCAAACTTTTTTTTTTTTTTAATCCCACGCTTTTAATAGCGTTACTAGCCTTTTATTCTTTTAAAATCGCGTGTCGGAATACGCGTTTAGCCTTTTTTTTTTCCTAAGGGTGCGGCTTGGACTATATATTTAGGCCTTCATTCTCTTAGACCCGCATTCCGAACAACGTTCCTGACCATTCCTCTTTTTGCAAACATACGTCAGAAAACGCGTCTGGTTCCTTTATATTTTAAAGGTGCGGCCTGGATTGTGTATCCAGACCTTCCTTCCCTTGAAGGTGTTTCTCAAACTGTGTATGCATACCTTCCTTCTCTTGAGTTTACAGCCTGGACTGTATATTCAGACCTTCTGTCCCTTGATATCGCTATTCTAACAAAGTTCATGGCTCTTTTTCCTCTTGAAAGCGCGTGTCAGAGTACGTTTTTATCCCTTTCTTTTCTTAAGGGTGCGGTCCGGACTGTGTATTTAAGCCTTCTTTTTCTTGAGGTTGCGGTACAAAATATACATCCAAACCTTCCTTCTCTTGATATTTTGGCCCGGACTATGTATCTTGGCCTTTCTTTTTATGGAGACGTGTTTTAGATAACGTGTCTGAGCCGTTTTCCATCAAAATGTATGCGGTGGATAGTGTTTTCGGTTCTTTATTCTTTTATAGGCCTTTATTTGCTTTTGGGAGTCGAGTACCAGTCAGGCCTTGTAATACCCTTTGATAAATGTATAAAGAATCTTTCGTCATTTTCGTCTTTAGGATGCGGAGTCGAGAGACTTGTTTTTTTTATCCTTATAAATCTAAACCTTGTAAAGTTGGCTTATAGCAAACCACGCTTCTGAAACTCGATATACACTACTAGGTGTATTAAGTCGCCCGATATGTAACTGCCTACGTAATACCCTTAAAAAGAAATATCCACCGATTCCCATAATACTAACATCCACCCTCGAAGATCATGTCGAAAATCATCAAATAAGTCAGAACTGGAAAAAGTAATAAATTGCATACCTATATAATGATATTGATAAATAATCTAATTAATGTACTTATTTGCATATAAAGGATCAAGGTTTGACACTAGCGCTTGTACCATATCGTTTTACAGGTTTAAGTCAATAAACTTTAAAATGATTTTCCATAAGATATTACAGTTAAAAAGAGAATCCATACACCCATTAAGGTCAGTCAAGTTTATTATATACAAATCCATAGAAAATGGCGGTACAAACGGCAAATTCAAACTAAATAAAATACATGCATAAATTCAATGAAAATCAGATGCAGTAAAATGGTCAAAGTAAAGCTTTTATTACTTGTTAGTACAAATGAAATCCAAATAAATCGTAAACAAAGCGTGACTACAGGCTAGTCAAGCGTCGCTCTAGCGCTTCAAAGGCGCTATACTTTCCAAGCAGCTAAAAGAAATCTTAGATGGCATAAACTTAAAATAAGCGATGTAGAGCTAACAATGGGAGGCGAACTAGGTAATGGGAAAGGTGAGGGAAACGTGAGAAGGTATGTGTATGTGATCTGGTGTGTAAGGCTTAGGTCGTATTTAGTGGGTGGTTTGGATATCATATTATAGCTGCTTTCATTATTTGTAAGCGGTTTAGATGTTACTTTGTAACCTTTTTTAAGTTTTTTAAGAGGTTTGGACGTTGCTTCTTGGCCCTTTTTGGGTTTCGTAAACGGTTTGGATGCTTTATTTGGGTCGGACAGGTCCTAACAAGGGGTTCCAAAACTTAGTAGTTTTGGCCCGCATAGCCTAATATATAATAGAACGCTGTTTAAAAAGTTCCCGGGTACGTTCAAAACGATAAAATTAGTTGATGGATATCGTAACGAAGCCTTGAATAGATAGGGCACTAACTAATTAATAATACCGTATTAAAATAGTCTTTTTAAAGTTATTTCGAATTTTACAGTCTTACTACACTTCGGATTTTAGAGGCGCTTCAGCGTAATTTTACACTCCTGTATGGTTCTTTTCAAGCGTAAATTCAAAATAAAAATAGGTGAAACCGTTATAGTATCTAACTTTAGGTATTTAACTTCGGTTGATATTGTTTTCCCCCAATTTATTACTTGTAATCAACCTAATCGGTTACCAATTAGTATTGGTAAGGTGGTTATTACGTTAACCTGGCAAAAAAAAAAAAAAATCATAAAGATAGGTATTGTAATAGTAAATATAGATAAAAGTAATGAAGTGAGAAAAAGCATTCAGAGAGTGCACGCCACAGGTGAGAGGTTATAAACCTCTTATCCGGGCAGTGGAAGTTTACCATGCCCTCTGCTAATCTCATTTCTTGACTGTGCCACGCATGCACTCTGAAAGTGCAATCCGCAGCATGACACGTTATCATGCACTCTGCAAGAGTGCATCCTGCAACGTGATACGTTATTGTGTACTCTGCAGGAGTGCATCTTGCAGCGTAATTCACTGCCTCTTGACCTACATATACTAACTATAGTGATATATCATAATATCTACAGAAACTCATCCTACGTACGCCCGATTCAATATCCTATTTTTTTTAGTTTTTACTGTTACCGTATAAAGTGCACCACAAAGTGTCGTATAATATTCATTTTTTAAATTTTACTATGAAAAGATAGTGCTATCCAAGATGTATTACACAAGCTTCTGCGAAATTATCCTGTAGATACCTGCGTGAGGAATCGTAGCGGAAGTGATCGTAACTCGGGTTTCCCAAAGGTGTTTCTAGGCCTGAGAGCCTTCGATCTATCCCTCTAAACACGACCTTTGGGTGCCCTACAGTTTAGATACCTGTAGACGTGTAAACTGTAGCCCTGATAAAGCAGAGAAACGCGGCCTCCTCAGTTTCCGCTCGATGCCTATATACTCCGGATATACGATTATATAGTCCTTAACGATAGGGACTATATAAAGCATATATAAATAGAAATAACATGTAAAAAAGTTTCTGATATGAAACTTATCTAAGTTTTTTTCACCGTTAAGTTACGAAGAACATGATTAAAAAATACTTATTTATTCGGTAACCCCTATGACTCGTAGCTAAAGAAAGTAAAATAAAACCCTGGTTGAAACAAAACAAAAATAATAACTTTTTACTTTACATTATATTGAAAACTGACATTGTAAAAGTAAGAATCTTTTATAACTTATAATTTTCCTCTTGTATCAATTCTTGTATTGATGTACGCGATAATATTAATTTTACCTAAATAGGCCACCCGCGCGCGACGGGTCACCATACGCGCCGTGCGCCTATATCTTTATAGGTTTGTAACGGATCTAGTGGGTATTACTATATACCCTCATAGATAGTATATATAGACAAATGGCAGTGCACTGTATTGCATGGTGCACTCCTGCAGAGTGCACGATAACGTGTCACACTGCAGGCTACACTCTTACAAGACGCAAAGTGCATCATGCATGGAGCGGTCTGGAATGACTATTCCAGACCGCATGGCAATGCGTGGAGCGGTCTAGAAGAGGTATTCCAGAGTGGTAGGCTCTGGGCGAAGGGTTTACAAGCTCTCACCTGTGGCGTACCCTCTCTAAAATACTTTTTCTTTGATCAATTCATCATCTTTATGACTTCAATAGCAATTTCACTCTTCTACTTACCTTTTGACGTGAATGAATATTTAGATCCTACCGGCAGATCTCTTTAAATATGTCAAGCCTGTTGAAGTTACTACATAATAAGGTATTTTGTTGGCTTGTAGAGTCAATTATTATAAAATTCTTATTGAGGACTTAATATATGATCAAGTGCATCTTACTAAAAATCTCGATCATCAATGTCAATACTATGTTCTAGTCAATAATAGGTTTTAGTAGAACATACTAGTTCCTCCGTAATAGTGAATACGAGCTCAAATGACATTTCCTTCCAAATCCCCCATACTAATCAATACTAGTACTCCTTAAAGATATCCTTATCTTCGGTGAATTCTTCAACCTTGTTATTAAGACGTATCAAGTACTTAAAGTCGTCCCAAATAATGAATGTCTGTATTATTAAGTGTTCTAAGCCATCAAACCTATTATATTTTCAATATAGCCCCTTAAAAGATACTATCCGCTCCGAAATAAAAAGAAGAAAAAAAGTAAAAATAAAAATCAAAGGTAAAGGGTAAAGTAAAGGAGGTATAGAATGGAGAAAATAAAGTTGGTAGATACAAAAAGCAAGAAGACCTGTAAACTTGTCTAGTTCGATTTGAATCAATGACTTTCACGATGCTTCAATATCCCAAAGTTTACAACAAAACCAATCCATCATTCCATAACTGTAATACCACAGAGTAACCTAAAATACAAACCTTTATAAACCATCAGTCTAAACTCAGGGCAACTAAGCCAAGCCGTTGTATTATGATCTCGTATTTTTCCTATAGCAATATCTATTTAAATTTATTGGCCGGTACTTTATTCGTACGATCCCGCTAAATTTTTCTATTACTGCCCTCAACTTAAACACTGACAAACTATTCTTTAAAGGGTATATGTTAAGTGTGTTAGTGATATTTAGGGGCCCCAATCAAATTAATAACTCCCTCATTATCACAGTATATTGTAACGATAATAGGAATAAATAGATTGGTAAACAAATTCCTCATCCAAACGGTGTTTTAAGTGCCCTTCATCACTGCAACGCTTTCAATATTCATATAAAAGAGGCCCTTTAAAAGGAAAGAGCCCCATACAGTTAAAAAGTCGAGGTAAACGCCAGTGTAAGAGATAGAATTGGAATGCGTATAGGGTTATACATCGGCGTCGCAGGGTTTATTATAATTATAAAAAGCCACCTATATACGCAAACTAGTCTGTACTTTATCCTCTTATACGAAGAGGTGCCCGTTTTTAATACAACCCCTCAATTGAAACCTTTCCTTTATTAAATACCAACATAATAAAAAAATAAACGTTACTATAGACTATAGTGGTTTTAACCCCTTGGCTAAGGTGCCTATATTAATTTGTAATAGTGCTACTATTAAGTAAAGAAGGTACTTCACGCGCGCTTTCTCGGTGCACTTGAGCGTAGGAACCATTAATTCTTAAACCTGCCAAACGCGCCATAGGCATAATCCTTCCTATCCTCGCATTTTGTCAACCTCTCTCTCATCCCCCCACCTCCTGACCCCCTTACCCTATACGACTAACCCTCACCCCGCCGCTAATATCAGTGAATACCTTTATACGGGTTATAAATCGTTTTTGTTAACGGGAGCTAGTAACAGGGCCTTTGATAATAGGGAGAAAAGCATAAAATACGTCTATTACACGTATAAGAACCCTATAGGCCCCGAGACTAAAAATTAAACCTAACGTCAAATGATAATAATAAAGAATGAAAGCGGGTGTATTCCTGTCGCTACTAACATCGTCTTACTATTAACTAGTTATCGCGCTGTCGTCGCGGCGAGGACGTTTTTTAAACGCCTAACCGACTTACAACTACCCTATTATGCCACCGTAAAAGCGGTGGAAGGCGGCGCGGCGTAAGTTGTTATCGAGGTACTATTAACGCGACGGTGCCCTATTATCAAGGGGGCCGTAGCTAATGTAAACGACGGTGACGATAAAACAAATACCAAGGGACAAAGGGTTTTATCCCTAACTAACCAGTTACCACTTCTCAAATCACCTCTTTTACCGCGTCTTACGCTGTTACCCCCTTTTTTGCCTTCAATCCCTTTTCGAAACTTATAACTTTTTTTTCGAAAGAAATGAGCTTGTAAGGCGGCGGCTGCTAAAGCCTTCAAAGCGGCTATTACAAAGTTGATAAAGGTATACATCCCTTAATTGTTCGATGGTAATGTGGTAGTTATGTTAATTGATGTGTATATAAAGGCCGATAGGTATTGTATATAAAGGCTGGCGGGCGTAAAATGCAGTCGTTACCGGCAGGCGAAAAACGCGGCCTTACAAAGTTATAATTTAATTTTTTCTACCTTCTAAAAAACGTTCTGTTACGAAGGCCAAAACCAAGAAATATTTAGGGTTTAATAGGACTTTTTTCATAGAAATGTTAAGTATCCGTTCGTTGAGAGATTTTTTTCGAAAGCTTAAGCTAAAGTTTTTAAAGTTTAACTAAAACCTGATAATAAATTGAAGTGGCTGCGCTTCGTTTGTATCGTAAGAAAATTAATTTACCACCGACTTAAACAAACTAGACATCCAAAAACATAACGCGAAATTCCTGTATTCGTATTTCATCATTATAAATCGGTATAAGTGGAGCCGAGATAATATAGTCAAAGGATTAAAGATATTAGATCCATAAAACTTACCAAGTTTAAAACCAGGTTTAGTGAAATAAGTGAAACCCTAATACTTATACTATAATGATTACTTTATCCTTTTCTAAATATACCATTCCCTTTCAATAGCCTTGGGTAAGAACCGGAGTAACGATTCTATATTATTATCAAAGGGTTGGTCATTTTCTCACAAATGTATAAAAACTATAGAGATAAAATTCGCGAACTTGTCCGCGTCTTTATTCTCGTCGATACCTATATACCCTAAACTTTATTTTACTGCAATCCAATTTAAATACGACTCGACTATAACGTGAGATCTCCGGAAAACGTGTTGGAAAAAAGAAACGAAGTTGTTGGTTAAGCCTTATTTTATAAGAGAATTAATACTTTATTCTGTTAATTTACTCAATATGGTACATGAAACCAATTTAAGGCCTCGGAACTCGCTGATAACCTTTACATTGAAGACTTACGTAATAAGGAATACACTTTGAAAAATTTTCGTAACCACACACCTATTATGGTAAACTACGTACCCGGACCTAATATAACGCTAATCGATGAAAGTTTATTCGAATCCATTAGTAAAAATCATAATATAATATTGATTGAAAATTTAATACCAGATTTCAAAGGCACAGATAATGTTTTCCTAGGCTTACCTACTTGTAAAAGGGTCGAAAAACCTAGGAAAAAACCATAAGGAAAATAAAATAAGCCATAAAAAGTTGGAAAACTCTTCGTTGGATTTAAGTAAACGCAGACGAGCTCTAGTCGGTTTATACTGGAGAAGTAAAGAAGGAGGATCTCGGAGGTCGATAGAAACGTTCTTTGTTATGCGTATGTAAAGTCGTATAAAACGCCGGAACGTCGTAACGGTACCGAATGCCGTCCATCTATAAGTAGGTATATACGTAGGGATTTGTAACCTAGCTTTCATGGTCTCTGTAATAAGTGACGCCTTAATAGATTATATAAAATAGTACTCGATATCGAGGATTTTTACAACAGAAGCGAAACAAAGTCGTCATTATTTAAGGGAGATTTTAATAAAGGGTAGGCTGGAATTTTAAGGGTAATAATGTTAGCCAAAGTCTTATATAACGGGGAGACCGCCTCTATCGCAGCGACATCCGAAATTGTAATATATTTCTTAAGATTACGTTGCTCATATCCTGAATATGAATTTTCGGCGTAATAAATAAGTATAGAAACGACCGCGGTAATAACGACTATACATAAAAGGTGCGACGGGAGCTTATATCCCGTACACGTAAGTCTCTTATAATAACGTGCGACTTTTAACACTTTCTCCACGCTTTGCCTCACATATATTCGATTTAAAAAGACTTGGTTAAACCAAGAAAATGGCTATTTTATGGTAAAATAAACTTGATATTAAAAGTAAGGTGTGTAATTGGATAAACCGGGTTCATATAGATAAAGACAAAGAGGTTTTTTCTCCCGGTCAAGTTTATGGGATTTAAGCTTTTAGTAATATATAAATTCTTAAATTCCTTCAAGTAGAAAACTAGTCGTTTATCAGTCGTTTATATATCCGCTTTCTGTAAATCATTTTGAAATTCCTTAATATTTAACTTAAATAAATTTATGGTTCGCTGAAAAAGAATATTATCGGCATAGTTAAAAACGAGGCTAAAAATACCTGGGGAGATCAGATATTGTGGATATTACTATTTACCCCCATAGATAGCATACATAGGTCAGGTAGTAGTTCACTGTATTGCAGGGCGCACTCCTGCAGAGTGTACAGTAACATATCACGCTGCAGGCTGCACTCTTGCAAGACGCAAAAGTGCATCATGCATAGATCGGTCTGGAATGACTATGCCAGACCGACGGCAATGTGTGGATCGGTCTAGAAGAAGTATTCCAAAGTGATAAGCTCTGGATGGAGGGCTTATAAGTCCTCACCTGTGGCGTGCACCTCTGGATGCTTCTTCTTAGATCATCATCTTTTATACTACAATAACAATCACTCTGATTACTCTTCAAAAACCTGAGTTCACGTGAACCTTATAGGCTTGAGACCTTATAGATAGATATAGGAATTATGAAAAAAATGGAGAAAAGAAGAATAATTATTTTGTATCATAATTACGATTGAAACATCACTGTAATTACCATTTAATATCAAATCCTCATTATTCTACTGGTTAAGGGGCCTTTGATTAGGGTCAGTATGTAATAATAAAACTTTAGATGTTTCATGTTTTAAATACGGCGATTATAAAACAAAGTTCTCAATTCCTTTTATACCTCATAGAAAACAATTTATACGAATTTACTGTTGATAAAAGCGGATTAGATGTTATAAGTACGGATTATGGCCTGGTTTACAGCGAATCGTTCAAATGTTCCCCCTTTATATTAAATTTTAATAAGGCCCTTAGTAATAGGAGACCAAAATATCCTTCAGGCAATGATATATTTCCACCAGTTGTAAGATACCGTATCTAAAATCATTAGGCAATATAAACGTAACTATAAAAATTTCCGATCTTTTCATTTTAATGTTATAAAAACTGTTCATTATTGTTATACCTACGCGAAGATACTCTAACGTAAATATTTTATTGTGAAATTCGTCAGGGGATCTAGAGATGAATTTTTAATAGGCTTCAAATAGGCGAATGATCGTCTTGTTAAGTCCGAATGATATATTGCAAACGACAATGATATTATTCAATACGTTATCATTGAAGAGGACTGGATTTTTCAGTATGATATATTTCAAATCATCTTCATTGTTTCAAAGGTCGTCATCAACTTTGTCGGCAGTTAAAAGAATATTAAGAATATCTTTTTCGAAATTTTTAGCTTATTAATCGGCGCCGAAAACGAAATTCCATTTTATATCGAGTCAAAAATCTCGTAGTGTTAATGTGTATTTGTTGCAACTATTAATTTTATCTACCTTTACAAAATCAGCGTCTTAATTAAGCTTATTTTTTCCATAAACCGACACGTACCCATTCTATCTCGGTTTAGAAATACCTATATTTAATAAACCCTATCTCGCGCGAAGGGGTTTCATTAATTTTTCTCATATAATAAAAAACCGATTTAACTTATTGATTTAAAATTTTGTACCTTTAATACAGGTTATAATAGGTGTTACGACCGTGTATAATGTTTTAAATTATAATCGATCGCAAGAGTTTATTTATTTGTATGTGGTAACTTTGTGCTTGATATCGAATATACTTAGTAGGTCAGATTTGTCGCAGAAATTAGGTTCCTAAAGCATATTCAATTTGTTTACAGTACTTTTATTCGTGGATTTGAATGATTGTGGAACCCTCTCGATGTAAAAGCCTTCACAAAAACCTTATAATCTAACTCATTATTAAGGTTAAGTTGAACCACTGTAATAACTCCAAAAATATTGGTAAAGGAAAAGTCTAAAACGTATTTTAAGCGATACGTAGAGATTCCTACCTTACTATTGAAGTGTATGCCAATTCCAAGGGCCCAGATATCGAGGGTACGCTTTTTACATATTGTACCTCAAGATGGTTTTAACCGGTTATATAGAAGGTTAAAGTCCCTGCGAATGATATTGTAAAATTTGGGTAATGAATTTCAAATATAATTTAGAACCTCGTTAGTGAACTAGCCTTTATATATATTCATATTGTTCATCTCATCAATACGTAACTGTAGAAAATTACTTTTGGGATTTTACGTTGAATTGTTGGTGTAAGGGAAGCTGATGTTAGGGTCTATGTTACCGCATACGTTAACGTAAAAGTCATAGCAGAAGAGTTGCAGTGTATATTGAAAATGGTTGGTTAGAAGGGAGAAAAGGCACCCGGAAAGGGTACGCTTTAGGTAAGAGCTTATAAGCTCTCTCCCGGGTAGTGGAACTTCATTATAAACTTTGTCAATCTCTCTGCTAGGTAGTGGCACTTTACCATGTATTTTGCCAATACCCCTTTTGAGAAGTGGTACTATATTATTCACTTTGTAAGAATGCAACTTGTATCGTAGCACGTTACAGTGTACTTTGCAAGGGTACAATTTGTAACGTGGTCGATTATTAACTGTAAATATATATAAAAGTATCTATATATGTAATATTTTCTTTTTTGGGTACGGTCCATGTCTATAATTTTGTTGTAATGTTATAGTTTAGTTCCTCACTAGTATTACCAGGAATTCAACCTTGGTAGTTCTATTTATTCTTATGATGCTCTAGAGTAGGGAGGAAGCCGCATAGGAATACGTTCCCACACGTCACGTAAACTGGTGGCATTATCTTCTCAGCTCCACAACAACTCACTAGCAGGGATTTCTCTTCTCATTCTTCATCGAGGTTTATGGACAAAATCCGACTTCTTTAAACGATAGCTCGAGAATTAGTCTCATTAAATATGAACCTCGATTCTTTTTCGACAATGTTATAACTACTCGTTAGCAGTTAGAGCCTAAGGTTACATTATAATTTTCCGTCACACGGAATTTTAACTACTAAACCCCAGGGAAATTTTTCAACATAGGAGTTAAAAAAAAAATTTAAATCATGTTGTCCGCTGAATACGATTACTTTATGGATTAATATAAATATTCAACTAACGATTTACGTGCAAACCTTATCGAACGGGATTAACCCGTTTCAAAACATGGCTTACACTTGAAATGATGGAATAACGACGTATTAAATGTGTTAACAAATATAATGCGACAATTCGAAGTCACTGGTATATTTAGGTTTTCAGAATAATACCCTCCTCAAGGGTTTTCTTTTACACACGTTACGAACGTCATAAGTATTACGTTACTTTTTATCGAAAACCGCGTTAGGTGAAAAAATGACGAAAACTCAGGGTTATTTCAACTTCGACCAGGATACCGGCGTTTCGTTTAACTGGCATTAATAATATAAACGTAAGACCCTCAATTAGCCGGTTGAACTTTTACGCATGAAGTAATGATTTCCAATACAAAAATTTAAAATAATACATAATTTACGCAAAACCCAAAAGTTGATCGGTATTAGGAAAAAATACGTTTATGTAATCTTTTAATAGTTCAAAAGACTTATAAAAGCCGTTATAAAAAGTCATCCAGCCGCGGAGGCGACGATGGTATCAACTACTTTAACGTCTTTATAGCTATATTTCGCGTTTACTACTACGACTTTAATGCGCTTAAAACTGCTGTTATCCGGCTTACGATTATAGAGTAAGAACTCGCGAAGGATGTTACGTTTTTTTAAAACGTTTAGGAGGCTTTATTTGCGAAAATTTGTGACATTTCTTCGAAATCCACCGTTAAGATCGTTATTGCAAAATAAATTATTCATAACATGCTAATTAATATGTTACTTTCCTTTAATATACCCGCGGACTATAACGATTAAATCGTTTGTATTTAACTTATCGACGGACGCCTTTATAACTTTCGTATTTATAACAACGAAACGAACGTTACTACTATATCAGTTTCACGTGATAAAAATAATAACAACGACGTACTTGCACTGGATAACTTAAACGACGTTATTATAATTGGCGTATACGCTTTCCGAGCCGCTCCTAAGTGAAGCGCCGTCTAAATTAAACATTCGAAGCTTTCTTGTCGTAAAATCCTTAGGTTATATGTACAATACGGCGCGAAAAGCTACCGGATTCGAATCTACCCATTGGATTCATCGTAACGCCCAAATGACTTTAACGTTAAAGCCGTTGATTGTTTTTATCTTACCTTAGCCGAGAATATTATCGATCTTTAGGAGGAAAAATCGTAACTCCTGTATAAAGTCGCATACAAAAGTTGATAGGATTTTTTTTCGACCTGGTAACTTCATCTTAACATTGAAATAGATTTCCGTTTATAATGAATTGACTTCAAAATTTGATTTACTTTGGCTTAGCTTTGGTAAATATAGGTTATAAATTTTATACCTTCGCGAATCAATAGCTTATTTACCGCTCAAAGTCACCGCGTATTTTTATCTTACTACGACGACTTTATGAAGTTACGCATTACGTACCCGGTTTTCCTTTACAATTTATTTCTTTTATAACTTTTTTAAATATCGGCCTTCACAGGTATCGTTACCAGATATAAAGTTATATCATCCTCTTCTTATAATATAATATTATTTTAAGAACATTTTTGATCAAATATTAATCAGTCATTTATAATATTTTAAAGTTTATATCACTTTTGTGGAAAGTTAATAACTCTAGCTTTCGGAAACGGGGGTTTGTACCCGTAAAAATAAAGCCTAAAAGGGTTTGCATCGTTGTATTTTACTTTATGTTTCGAATAGCCCGTAAAGACCAAGTCGTTACCACATGGTTCGTTGCCGTTTTCCTTAAAAAAATTAATAAAGTATTCTTCTTCAAACCTCTCGTTTTCGTTAACGATAAACTCCGTGACAACTTTAAGGAATTGATCCATTTATTCGACAAAACCTTTAGCGATAAACTACCCTTGTACCGTTTCGAAACAAAGTACGAAATCGTCTTTTATATTGAAAATTAAAGCTAACCCCTAAAAGTCTCGTGAGGAATGTTATACGGTATATCGCGTAAGGAACTCCTTATATTACGAAAAACGTTAACCAAGATACCAGACCAAATTTATATTTAAACAAGTAGCTTTTTAACCGATGCCTTTATACTTTTCGTTTAGAAACCTGGGGGAAACTTACTTTTTAATATCGATTATTGCCAGCTTAACTCTATTAAACAGGTGAACTATTAACTATTTCCTTTTATTCATATAACACTTGCTAATATTTCTCAAGTTCAATAATTTACTGAATTAATTAATCAGTTTCTTTATAAGTTTCGTATTAACAAGGGAACCGAGTGAAAAACTGTATTTTGAATAAATTTAAGACATATAGAATGAATTATTACTTTTTTAGGTCTTTTAAATTCATCAACTTCCTTCTAACGGTATATTGATAATTTCGAACGCATTATTTTCGATATTTTTCATTTTTTTTCCTTGACGATATTTTCGATTTTTTCAATGTTATCCTTCAAAAATTATACCGGTAAGGTGAAATAAGTCCTCAACGCTTCGAACGCTTTGAAACTTAACCTTAATATATCCAAATACTAATTCGGCGTTAAAAAAACTAAGTCCTTAGAATTTGTTATCGAAATTAGTATTGACGTTCGTATTAACCTATAAAAGCCACGTGTTATTCTGGAGTAAGTAGTATTCACGTTAGTTTTAGGTATACAGGATTTTCATAAATTCGCGAAATTTTACCGGCATTTTATTTGCGATGATTCATCGATTATTACGTCGTTAATTTGACTAACCCGTAAAATTTTCCCTTTCGTTAAGGGTCTGAGGAAAAATTTTCTTTCAAGTGGTTTAAACTTAGGTTTCTTTTCCACTCGGTACTAGTTAAATGTAACCCCAACTGTAACGGTTTTTAAAATTCGACTATTCCGGTTAGGGTTTAGGCGGCTGTCTTTTTTAACACGACGATTGCGGTAACCTACGCTAAATAATGTATTACTCGTCTCGTTTGTCTTTAGTCAAATATAACAATGAAATCTTCGACAAAGAACTATTTTAGATTATGTGCTGTTTAAAAGAATGGAACGTAAAGCTCTAGGGTATGGTACATCTATTTACAATTTAAACGAACTATAAGAATTTTGAATACTTTACAACTATATGACGGCTTTTCAAACGATAAGTTTATTAGTTTAAATAATTATCGCGATTTTGTTTATGGTTGGTTTACAATAGAACAGCAAATTATATGCGACTTAATGTTTTTTTATGGATGAATTAAAATATTCCAAAAGGCATTTCCGATTCACGTCTTTGAGGCAAAAAACTCTAATTATTACGCCGAGAATAGCCTGTTTCCTAGATGTTTCCGCGTATATAAGGCTGCTGGTTAACCGTTACCGGAGAATTTATCGCAAAAGGTCGTGGACGTTTTTCAAATATCGATCTTTAAAGTTGTTAAAACGCAACTATTATACAAAATACTATTTATCCCCGATTGATTCGTAAAATACGTATAAGCGATCGATATTCTTCCGCGGATATTCGTATTAATAACGAGTAGGTGTTAAAAGTTTTAATTTTGAAATACTTAGTAAACGAAGATAGGATTTCACGGTTTCGCTACCGTCTTTGGATTCTAGTTTACGAATCGTTTACTACTATGTTAAAATAAGTTACCAACGATTGAATTTTTAACGGTTACGCGAAAAGAGACGTTATCATTGCTATTTTTTCCAAAATGTACTTTTGGCCGGGCTTTCATCACATAGTCCACCTTTTTGGCCTCAATTGAGACTTTTGTAAACGTATAACTTATTGGAAACACCGTCGTATATTTTTTTTTTCAAACCTCTTCCAATATCCATACGGCTTGAAAGTATACTCTCTATCGACTTTTTAATCGACTTACCCTAGAAAAGTACCGGTAACCCACGTTTCGTTATAATTGTTACAAACCTTTTGAGAAAAGACGTTACTCTAGAGGTTATAGCTGTTATAAATGTCGAAGCTTGTGCGAATCAGATTTTACATTATTATTAGCAATTTTACGGATTCTTCATATATTCGTTAGCAATCATAGTTTAAATTGAATTGGTAGATTTTAAAAACGACTTTACGACTTAACTGGCGTAAATTAACGCCTAAACATTACTTTTCATCCCGAAACCGACGGATTGACCAAATGTATTAATCGAAACAAATTGAAAGTATTTACGTTTATTCGTTATTTATAACTAATTTAACCAAATCCAATTATTACCTAGTTATTCATTAGCGTTGAATAATAAATTGAACCTATTACTGGTATTAACCCGTTTTTTATTACTTACGGTTATTATCTCAATCTTTTATAACCCGAATAATGTTCTATCGTTTTCATTAATCGCTATGTACACGAACCAAAAACCTTGTCCAACTTATTTTCGAAGCTAAAAAAATTGTATAAGCAATAATAATGGCTATGCAATAGCGTAAAAAGAAAGCCACTAATAAATAGAATTTTTTTTTTTGGAATGTTTATAGTTAGATACCGACGTTTAACTCTTTTTTTTTTAAAAAAAAACCTACATTTGAAATAAAACTTTAAAAATTTTAAGTCCACTTTATAGCAAATACTATATAATACGTGTAATAGAAATTTTTATTAATAAACAGGACGTATTAAACGAAAAATACCTTCGATTTTATGTGGATTAACTCGTTCGAATTGTTTTCAATCCGTTTTGAAGTTTATAAACTCGTATTCATTACCCGTAAACCATAAAAATTGATAGCAACGATAGCGGAACGAAACAAAAATGCTATATCGAAAATATATTACAGGACGGTAACAAACCAAAAGCCGGACGTATCCGGCTTTATAACTAACTAAAAAAGCAGGTTTTCGTTAATAATGTAAGTTATATATACTTAATGTAAAAACTTCTTTCAAGCTTTTTTAACACTGTGGAACTTAACGTTTTCGAATGACGTTATAGATTAGCCAAGTATAACGACGTTCCCTAACGCTTTCACCGTAAATGAAATTAACATTTTCACTTTAAGTTATAAAAGGGAGCGAAGTATAAGCCGCTACTTCGCGGGTACCAAATAAATGTTATTTTATATTAATAAAATATAGATATAGTCAAAACTATTAGAATATGTCTTCAAAGTTTTTTCCTGAATTTTTACCTAAAAACTTCTTAACTATTTCGACCAATTTGTTAAACTTTTAGTCTATACGGCCTAGCTTTACGTTAATATGTTCGAAAACTTCGATGATCTTTTGGTTCGTTTTTAGTTACGCTACCTAGCCGCTCATTACTCACATTACCCATGCTTCGACCTTACTATTAAAAGCTTACTTGTGTATTACGCTCTTTATTTATAAATTATAAAGCCTGTAGACCGTTAAAGTTTATAGGGGTAGTAGGTATCAAACCCGCCCCACTTTAGGTATTTACTTTTCTCTGTGTAGTACGTCGAACTTTCATGGCCTTTTTTGTAACAACTACCTAAGTTAATACTCTTTCTACCCGCTCGTTAGCATTTGAAAAGAAACTCACGAGTACCCCGTCTTACCTCGGTTTTAAGTATCGAGCGTTAAATAAGCTTTTAATATTTTTTAATTACTTTTTGCATTTTAGGATTTCAGTTTCGAAACGTATATTAATATCCTGATTTGCGACCCGTAGCACCGACGGAAAAAAATCGGTACCGCATACTAGTATATAGCCCTTTTTTAATGACTTTCTCGTGGCTATATAAAAAACTTAGCCTCAATTTCCTAGACCAACTTTTTCGGATTATATGTAATCTAATAAATATAATTGAAGTATATTTATTCACGATTTTTGTCAAGGTATATTTGAATATCCAATAAGGTAGGTAATTACACGTTCGTTAGAAATGACCAAAAATTTTCCGAATAGGGCTAACTTACGTCTCTAATGGTCTTGTCGATCTTTGCAGCCAAGAAAGTGTTTAGTATACGGAACGACTACGAAAGTACATGTGGAAAAGAATTGTTTGAATTAGAGACCTTACCGTCAACCATATTATAATACCGATAATGTTATAAGAGGAAGGGTTTGACAATTTTCGGCACGGGAATCTATAAACTATTTATAAGGGGGTAAGGGGGGGAGGGACGTTAATTCGCCTTTTACGTAACGTAAAAATCGTTGGTATAGCACTTTTTATATGAAATCACGACATTCTAGATGGTTCCGGAACAACTGTTTCTCACTTGCCATCCCGCGTGCCATTCGTACATCGCGCACCGCTTCGTAAGAAGGAAAAGGAAGGAGGGGGGGAGAATAGGGTCTTCAAGGTATTTCTAGGGGTAATGTTATAAACTAGTGTCCGGATAATATTACCAGAGATTTAACTTTACTAGTTTTACACGTTTTTACAATTCTTTGGAGTAGGAAGGAAGCCGAATAGTAACACGACCCCAAAAGTCACGTGACCGTATTGCACCATCTTCTGAGCTCTATAGCAGCTCCCTAGCGGGGACTTCTCTTTTCCTTCTTCGTCGAGGTTTATGGATAGAATCTGACCACCTTAAGCGACAGCTCAAACCTTAGTTCCTTTACAGCTAATAGTTTAGTTTATCCGAATTCCCATTAATCGTGTAGATGTAATAGCATTTTTAATGTAATTTGGTTAAGGTATTAATTTACAATTTTCGTAAAGATAGTAATGTCAAACAAGAGTTTTTAGAGTAAAACTTTAATTAGCAGTTTTAACAATGGTAATAATTATAGTGTAAGCCCTAGTTAATTCGTATAATTAGTTGTAGTATGATTATTAATCACTATAAGTGCGTAATTTTAAAGGTTGAATTATCATTATCACGCATTGGAGTTAATAAAAAAGATATATCTTTATTCATTTGGAAAAAAAAATCCTTATTTTCTCTTTTAATAAATTCCCTTAATTTATAAAGTAAATCCCCAATTAACCAATCTCCTTATATACGAATAAATTACTATTTGAATCAATTCTTCGAACTGTTTATTTCATTTGTTTACCCAATTCATGTTGTGAACTAACTATTTTTTTAAAAACATAATTCGTAAAAATCCTTTTTTCTAGCGCTGTTGAACGCAGTAACGTAAACGCGAAAAATGAGTAGCAGCCACTGCCCATTGGACTAACCCTAACTCCAGCCTTATCAACTTCGGCTTCATGTCGTCTACATTTATTGTTCGATTTCTTTCCTCCACCGTTACCAACAAAGAATTTTCCCGATCTCCCCCTTTCCCCCCCCTTTTTTTCCCCCTACCCCATCAAGAGAAGAGTGGGATGCTTTTAAAATTATCAACTTTGCCTTTGGTTATTGGTAAAAAACCCATAACCCGTAGCGGCTAACTTTAGCCGTTCAAAACGTAGCTCCGTCGAGGTATAATATAGTTCGTATTATTAATTTCGCCTTTAATTCGTCTTATATAAATGTTTTTATAAATGAAGTCGATGCAGTCCAATTTGTTTGTTGCTTCGATTTGCGGCTTATGAAGGTACGTCGCAAGGCCTTTTTGGCGTGTAAAGCATTAGAGTGGCGTACTTGGACACTTTTCCTAGGGCCACCAATAAATATGCTCTGTGTATCGTGTATTAAATTCGTATCCGCGGGTAAATATATTTTGCGGTTATTGTTAAAACGAGCGAATGTCGGTCTAATACTACCGTTACGAGCGGATTATTACCAGATTTAACACCGTTTCTGTGATTATAAATCCGTAAGTCGATAGCTTATTATGCGTCCGCTTTTTTTATAATATGTTCTTTTCAAATTTACAATTCTAACTGCGACTCATAATCACCTACAATTTCAATACCTCATTCATACAGATTCCAAGGGTAACTATTCCCATGATATTTGAAATAATACGATACTAATTTAAAATCGTTGTTAACCGGCAGTCGAAGGAAATGGTAACAGTTATAACCGTTTATAAGGCGGGTTTACGTATATATTTCGTAGCAGAGTTTCAAAACGTCATCATAAATCGTTGCGAGAAGAGTAAATACCTCCTAAGCTCTCTGCCTAAGAATATTTGGCTTAGGGCGCAGGGCCTTCCTCTAAATAGTACTAATAGCAGCGTAAATAGTACTGGTAATGGTGGCACTAGCAGGTGGCAGCGAAGGTGATGAGGAGGTGGACGAAAACGACAACATAGATAATGACAAAGTTGTGGCCCTTGCCACCCCTTCCTAACTTTAAAACGATAAACTACTTGTTTTTATGTCTTTCTGTTTCTTTCAGTCTTAATATAATTCTTTATATAATATTGAAATTTCCTTTTCAAAAAATGTTTTTGTAACGTAAATCGATAATACGAAAAATAAATAATGAAACTCATTCTAAGGTCATTAAAAATAGTGAACGAAGAAAACCAATGATCTATTAGAAATAGTGTGAATGGTAAATGCAAAAAATGATAATATGTTAGAAGCGATGCGAATAGTAAGTTTATAAAGCAATGAAACGTTTAAGTGTCGTAAATGAGAAATTTGAAAGGTAAGTGATAAGAGTGGAATAAAAAATATTTATTAAGAATAATGTTGTGAAACCTTGTTTTTTAAAGTTAACGCAAAAAATATTAGATATACAAGCGCTTCTATTATCCTATTAGGGGTACCTTTAGTTATTATATCTAGTGAGTTCAGTATTTCATCGATTTACGTCGTTCTGTTAATCTCGCGACATTTGTACGATTTATATAAAATCATAATATCGATTATAAGGAACTTTTTGTTTTCAATAACGACTTTTACAATAGGATATATTATTCAAAATGTGGATTTAAACTAAGGCTCGAAATAATTATTTAAGAAGTTATTGTTATTATAATAGTGAAGTCCAATTATTCAACTATAATATAAATTTACGAGGCAAAAAATTTCAAGTCACCTATATATATTGATTAAATCTTCAATAAATATCGTAATCATATAACTTAAGCCTGTTTCGAGTCGAAATTTAGTTTTTGAAAATGAACATAAATCACATATATAAATTGTAATTATCACCATTTGTAAAGTATTTATTACTAAAAATAACAGGTTTAATCATGTGTATATCAAGCGATATAAAGTGTAGGCCGCGTTTAAAACTATTTATTTACGACGTAAAACCCTTATTAAACGCTTTACATATGTTATTTGAAGAGTTCATATAACATTTCTCAGTAATAGAAAAGTTAAATCCGACTTTTCAATATACGACCGATATAACCTTAACTTCACGAATAAATTAACATTTATATTCGTTAACTTGTTTTTTACTGATCAGTTTAACCACAGAAATTTCATCTTCTTACTCCCTTTATATTAGGTGGAGAATGTGGTTCCAAAACGTAATTATTATACTGTTCAAAGTAATTGGGTGGTCCTCCGCCAGGTACACCTAAAGTTTCGGTTTTTAGTTAGCCCCCTATAGTTTCCTCCCTTTTATAATTAAAATGACATATTAAATAATACAAAAACATCATCCGTTACTATTAAAATAGATAAAATACCTTAACACGTAATATAGAAACCAATAGATATAAGTCGAAGATCGATCTGACTATTTCGAACCTCTCCTTATAATACCTCGAATAGATATTATACTAGTATACTCCAACATTGACAAATTCGTACAATAATTTGAAGATACATAGGATCGTTCCATATAGGTTATATTTTCGGAGCTCTCCAAGAAATTAGACATAAATACATCGTTTGAAATACTTTTCTAATTATGTACAAGCCTGTTTAATATTACGAAACTCGATATAAAAGTTGGAAGGGGCGTTGAAAAATGTAGAAAATCGTTGAATAAAACGATAACTCATTTGTTACAGAACAGGCGATCAAGTTATAATATCTTTTTTACCAATGTCTTCGTACATCATAACTATAAGACAGCTATTTTCATAAAGCTTTCTGGTTTTTCTTTTACCACGTCGACCGAACGGGAAGGAAAAATTCCATAAACGACGTAAATTAATAGGTTAAACGTTTTAAAGCGAAAGACACCCTATTCTATTAAGGCGCAAATTTCATCATAATTGAAATATTGAAGAAGGATAACCAGAGCTATTGTAGTACCCTCGTTAAAAAATTTTAAATTTAAATCACGTTCCGTAAGTTCCTTTTGAGTAATAAAGAAGTTTGAGATAATGACTTTAAAAGGTTTTTTATAAAAACAAAATTAAAGAGACGCTTTAGACGGCGTAGTACCAGTTTCGTTTATATATGTTTACCGGTTTGAAAAAGTAGCGAAGGTTGCAAAAGTCTATCCAGATAGTATTTGGGTTTCAGGAGCGGTCTTGATTTGTTAATATAAAGGTGATTTGGTTAATACTAACTTTTGGATTACGCTTCTAGTTTGTTATCGTTTACTTTTTCCTTTTTATACTTTCGTATTACTTAGTCGACGGCGTATAGTACAAGCTGACCGTTAATGTATATAATATTTATAATTACCTCGTAATAAAAATATTCGTTGTCCAGAAAACGAAATTTTAATTGTTGTAAAGATTTGAAATACAACCAACGCTCATAGCAAAACTTCCCGATTACGTTTAGTGATTTTTCCACTACATCTACATATTATACTATGAAAATTAACCGCAAAAGGCGCTCCGAGGCCGGGTATTTTAACCGAAGGTATAATATTCCCATTTTCGATTACTTTAGGTCAATGACTTTAATTATTCTCGTTTTGAAACAAAAACCACAGATATTTCAATTTAAAACAAAGTGGTACAGATAAGGTATCTGAAGAGTAGACGAATTATTTAGTCGTATTACGACCCTTGATTTCAATGTTATTTATATAATATAACAATAATGTAAATAACGGTTCTAAGTTTATTACAGAAGATTTAACCGATCCGAATTGTATATTTATAAGGATTGTGTTAAATAAGAACGCTTTTCATGTTCAAATTAAACTTTTTGGTATTTTCCTATCCGGTCGAGTTTAAATTTTGGAAATTTCGCTGTAAGAGCTTCGAATTGCCGTTTTCCGTGAATCTATATTTCTATTACATACGTTTCTAGAATAACGCCTTGAAAGCGATTATAGTATCTGTTTAAAAATATATATCAAGACGCTTTAAAGGCGTTTAGAACTCCGCTTCCGTTACTCAGGCTTAAGCTAAATGGAAAAAACGCGTCTTACAGTCCTTAAAATACTTGTTAGTCTGTTCCCTTATCCTGTATTTTAATATATGTTTCGTTCTTCGAGTTGTTTTTTTAAACGTGTACTTAACAGGGTAAGCTTCGAAATCTTTTCTTGCTCTTTCAATTTTGGTTATAAACTTTTTAAAATTCGCTATTGTTTAGTACTCGGGTGGGTAATCGAGCTCAAATTATTACTTAACCCGACTTTACTCGTATACTGAATTATTAGTCGATGAATATGGAACCTTATTATATATGATATATTTTTTTCAAAAACCTGTAAATACTTATTTGCATTCTCTCGGGTATTATAATACTCGTAATAAGTTTCGCTTTTCGTTACAAGATTGTCTCTATTGGTCATTACTTTATCTTTTGTTGTAGGGGATTTCTTTAGGGTGTTTATTACCTCTATACCCGCATTTAAAGATATTTCGTTCTTTTTACATTGGGTATATTTTGGATCGTTGATTTAAAACCTTGGAAATCATTTTTGCAAAGTCCGCTTTCTTAATTTGTCTCCTTTATTTGGCCTTTCCGGTTACAAATACTAATCTGAAATTTGCCTATCGATCTACATAGGATTATAGTACTATGTTTAAGCTTGTATAAAAACTTTCCAAGTTTTTTTCCAGTTTAAATAACGCTAGATTAAAATCTGGGTTTCTATAATACGTTTTTGTAATTACTTGGATACATAGTTTGTCTCCCTTGTATTTTTACCTCAAAACCATTCAAAATTTCCAGAACTGCGTTAATAAGACTTCAAGAACCTCTTATAGGGTTTCTTTAGTGGTATTATACTAGTTTCGTACAGATCTCAATGGGGTATTTATCCAATACTTATCCTAAAGTATGTGGTTCATTTCAGTATCGAAATACATATTCAAACGGTTAATGTACTCCGTAAATATATTTCATTTCGTAAGGAGATATAATGTATCTCTTTTTTACTTCCCTAGTTCCTATACTGAGTAAAATTACATAAAATTGTAAAAGTTTAATATTTCTTTTTTATAAGTTTTCAATATTGAGCGGAATCCATTATCGAAAATATCGCAGTGTTTACTACTATACGTTTTATCATTGTTTTATAGCCTTGCAAAGTTGTTAAGTTTTTTAGGATTCCTTTTATTAGTATAGAACCGATATGGAAGAAAGTCGCGGTAAGGCTCTTAAAGAATAGGTATTAGTCCGTAAAACTCGTATTATTGTTCAATGCCGCATATAATATCTACTATATTGTCATTTTTCTCATTTGAGACGTTTTTATTACAGTTGAGAGGGGCGTTAATTGTATATCGATAGTGTTCTGGTTTAAGTCTTTCTTCACAAGTGCGTTTCAAAGAGGGGCCGTATTAGACCAGATTAGTAAATGATCTTTATAGCTTTTTCGCGTCTTCTGTTAGTTTGTCAATCTTTGTATGTTTTTTACAGGGTACGATTAGGGTTTCGGAGCGTCTTAAACTCTGCGTACGTGAAGTGTTTTAAAGCTTCTTCCGCATTGATTCAATAATTTGCTTCTTACGTTCCGCCAAATAATATCCTCAAATAAAGTCTAATTAGATCACCTTTTTGTCTTCCCAATCTGTTATTTCTTCAAGTTTGGATGCAGAAATCAAGGCTTTTATAATGCGGCTATTCTTGCAATTTAGATAATTGATTCCTCCGCTTTGTAATTAAATCTGTAATACTTTGGAAGTCGAATTATGTGCCGTATATCATATATAAAGTGTTTACTTAGGAAAATTCTTTTCGGAAATCATCTCATATATCCATCCATTTAGGCCTTTTCTTTCGAATAGTGAAAAATCACGTTTGTAACATACGTAATCGCTCCCTAAGGGTTTAAGTTTTCCGCCAGCGCTTTAATAGTATTATCCCATATTCTCAGATCAATAAGCTTCCAAAGGTTTATTCGAAACGTTATATACTGGAATTGAAGTTTCATATATTCACTGGATTTATCAAGGTCTTTTTTAGTTGTATATTTCGTTTTAAGAGTGCGGAGTGAATTAAAACACTTTAAAAATGAGCTTGGTCGCTCTATAGAATCGCCGGTGCGGTGTCAAGATTCATATGGCGTAGTGAACGAGATTTTCATGCGTTCCAAGTGCTTTATTTAAGTGGGTTTTAGAATGAAACGGCAAAAAACAATATACGAAATAAAACGGCTCAAATAAAGGCGTACAATATGCAGATGAATAATAAATGAAATGTAATTAAACTTTCAAAATAAGTCGTCTTACTATTACTAGTATAAATAAAATTCTAATAAGGCGTAAACACAAATTAGTCAAACGTAACATATGAATTTTTTATCATTTTACAAACGCTATACTAACCAAATAACAAGTAAATTCAAAACGTCGTCGGTAAAAAAATCAAAACAGACTTTATAATACAAGGTAAACAGGGTAATATAAGTGGGGAGGAAAATGGTAACGAGGTTTATTTGTAAAATTCCAGGTAGTACATAACGCTTGGTGTAGTAATCACCTCGGCTGTTATATTTAACGCTCTTGAAATATGCCGGAGCGTTTCGAAATAAGTTTTTGACCCGTGGTTTGTATTTTTTCATCGGTTTGGATATTATTTTTAGAACGTAGAGTAATTATGAAAGCGCCCTAAAATCATATTTTAATCGCTTTCGAAGTTTGAACAATTCTGATACTACTTTCAAATCGGATAGATCTTAATAAAGGGATCCGAAACTTAGGGGTTTTGACTTACGTAGCCTAATACGTAATAGAACGTTTTCTACAAAGTGCTCAAATACGTTTAAAGCGCCAACCGAGTTGATAGTGGCGTAACGTGATATTGAGTAAATAGAGTACTATACGAGTTAATAGTATCTTTCTAAAGTGGTCCTTTTTAAAGTTAATTTGCTTTTACAATTTTTCCATACTCCTATGTATTTCTTTTAAAGCTTAGTATGAAAGTATGAATAGTTAAAACTGGTACAGCCTCCTACTATAAGTATTTAACTTAACTTCATTATTTTCCACTGAGTTTTCTGTAGTCGACCCAATAGGTAACTAATTGATATCGGTAAAGTTTACTACGATTGGTAATTTAATATGAAGTTAATAGTATAAAAGTCATGATTTATATGAAAAATATATGAATAAAAAGTAGAAAAGGCATCTGGAGAGTGCACGCTACAAGTAAAAGCTTATAAGCTTTCTGCCGGACAGTGATACCCTACTATACACTCTACCAAACTTCCTTCTAAGCAATGGCATTTTACTATTCACTCTGTCAATGCCTCTTCTTGGCAGTTGAATGGCATCATTCACTCTGTAAGAATTCACCTTGTAGCGTGGCTCATTACGGTGCACTTTACAAAGTTGCAACTCGTGGAGTGCCCGCTTACTAACTATGAAGATATATGATGAAATCCATAAATGCCTTTTTTTCGAACGTACAGAAAAACCCGGGATCGCGTTGCTAAATTTAATTCACATTGGCGTTCCTAAATAGGGGCGAAAGCCTTTTAATTTCCAGCAAGTAAAAAACATTGTAAGCTGAGTAACGTGATATAGATCCTGAGATATTATATTGTCTACTATACCACAGTTTCTATACATTGATAATTTTAATGAATTCGTTCGTACAATCCATTAACATGGCCTGGTAAACGAGAACAGTTTTACCCACGTATACATAATCAATAGTTAATCCTGAACTTATTTTAAGCGTTTAACAACGTTTGATTACATTAAATGCATTAGAGGTATGCGTTTTTAGTATTTCGAAACGTTATAGTTAATTAAACCCAAACGGGTTGTAAAGCCTTTATCCGATTCTTTTTTCAATCCGTAAATACCTTCGGATTCTATTATATAAAAGGGGCATTAAAGAGCAAGGAAAATTCGGATTCGGATATGAACCTGATAAAATCCAACGTTGGGGGTCCCTCATTACATGAAATCATAGTTACGATGGCTGAAATAAATTAAACTACAATCGCCACAAGTTTGAAAGTTTCCGTGCTTACCTAATGTAGAGGATTTTTCGTATTCAGGACCGTAATTCCTATGGTAAAATGTGCGGGGCTTTGACTCATAAAACCCCGTATAATAGCTTTTTTTGAACGGCGATAATCCCGGTAATCTTTTGCGAAAAGGTGTATAAAAAAAGAGAGGTAACGTACCGGGATTACACAAACGAACGAAGCTACATAATCCCTAATGCCAAGGAAATATATATAAAGTACGGGTTGCGTTATATCCTTACTAGTAAAGTATTATCATATACCAATATAATAAGGTTTGGTTTCCATAACCTTATAATCCGGGTTAGCAATTATTTTCGTAGGTTTGGAAACGGAAAAAGTATCTTCTATTAGGGCTTCCGTTTCTACCTTCGTATTATTCTGGGTTTTACCTAGGTATTGAATATTTTGAGTCAGTGTTTCGAAACGCGAATATACTTTTCTTTTTTTCTTTGTTTAAAAACCACCATATCGTTATTGTAAGTAAAGAGAAAAGCCAGTATTAACTAGTATACTCAGGGGTTATGAAATATATAATGAGAGCGTAATCGCTTGTTGAAATATAATAATCAACATTAAGTTTTAGACAAACATAAAGAGTATTTTTTTTATTATCACGAAAAATCTTTGTGGTGAAATTGGAGTCGATAACGTTTATTTATCATCCGAAATCGTTCGCAAATTCCCAAAAGGCGGAATAATTTCATAAGTTTAAGGAAAAAGACGATCCAAATGATTAAACCCGTATAAATATTTCACTCATATACCAATAAGTAGATATCGGTTAATGCGATCCTAATTTTAATATTGTTGTCCCTTTTTATTACTTTCGGAATTTCAATCGGTATTTCCTAAAAAGAGGAATAAATCATTCAAGAAATCCCCTTGAATTACGTATATATACTAAGTTTAGTGAAGTGTAGCGAAGGTTCATTTAAATGAATGGAATAGAACTTGTATTATTTTCTCAGAGAGAAATTTGATTTTACCTTAATATTAACGTAATGTATAACGAACCCCATAACGGTCTTATTGACCAACTTAATGACGAATGGATTTAGTTATATCAATTGAAAAAAGGCGTACTAGATGAAAAATCCCTTAATATTTTGATTAAAATATATAAGGACTCTAACATAAATCCGTGGGTTTTTTTTTTTCTACGGCTTCTTCATATGTAATACTATATTCAGGTTCGTATTTAGGGTGGTTGGAAGCAGAGCTCTATCTTTCTTTCATTTGAATAGGGTTCTTTCGAGAAGCTAAGAAAACGGGCGTTATATTACGGACTATTATAATAACTTACGGAATAGTTGAATTCGATGGAGTAAAGGGTATGGATCCCTTATCCACCGGAATCGCTGGTAAAATTGAAACCGCTGGATACGCTGGAGGGGAAGGCGTACGAAGGGTCTTTCGAAGGGTTGTTCGCACCTAATCGATTCTAGTAAAAGGGGTGGGAGGAGAATACGTAGGCTTATTTGTAAATATAATGATATACTTTCCTATTCATATACCCAGGCTCCCATTCGCGAGGAAGTCGGTAATATATGCTGTAATACGAAATATTAACGCTCGGTATTTAGTAAGGCTGTGTCCATCAAAGAATATAACGAACATATCGATAATCTATTCGTAATCCTTTTAAATAGACTCGTGAACTTCGAAATCGCGCCTCTATTTGTCTAGCACTTTGTAAAGAGAATATTCATTTCCGCCAGGAGCGGTTTAATTACCTAAAGCTTGTGCTTAGGCTCTTAGATATTTTACAAAGGTCGGACCACCTTTGAAAACGAATTATGGGTGCGCGTGATTGGTTTGGCCCCGTTGTAGTTAGCCATAGAGGGAGCCATTGATCTTTTTTTCACTGATGATGTTGAGGGATCGTACGTATATCTGGTGTCAGTACTAACAAATGTGGAGGATACCCATAAATATATTGGGAAGAATAAGATAGACTTTTTAGAAATCTTATTACCCTTTCAATCGAAATGGTATTTGCCGTTAATAATAATTTTGGCCGAAGTCTATGGGGTTTTAATACGAAAGTGCCAATATTTTTTCCCCTACTGGTAACTATGTTTTTTGTATTTTTCAACGTATTTAAAGTCTTAAATGATAGGTTTCATGTTTTAATATGCAGGGTTATGGCAAAAAAGTTAAAGTAATGAAAAAAAAAGGCGATATCTGGCTTAATCTAGCCTATTGTATAGTCAAAAGCCCTAACATCTAATTAATACATTTTGGTCTATGATTTATCAGCCTGATTCTCAAGGGGTATAAGCATAATATTAACAAGTGATCCAACGGCAATAGGGATCTAATCTGGACATATAATTAGTTAATCTAAACTAGAGTCTAAGACCACTACTCCTCTCTTCCCTCTTCCCATCATTTCCGCTCTTGAACCGCAACAATAACAGTAACAATAATATAGGATGCTGGAGATTATAAACTTCATCTTTTCGTTTCGGATTGAAATCCAGCCTTTACCAGCGGCACCTTTCAAACGCCATGGAATCAACATTGACAAACTATAGCGAACTACATAATAGTTGCCGTTTACCTCGTAAAATATAATAATTATCATACAAATAAGGCGGAAATGGCCGAATGGGTTCGCCGTTTCAGGGCACTCTTTGCCCGGATTCGCCGCGAAGCTGTTTTGGTACGTAATTTGCTGAAATAACACCAAGGTAAACACCTCCGACCCGTTTATAACCCCGCCTTACGTGTCTTATATCGCTTTGACCGCCTTTGTCAAGTCTTTTAACGAGTATTTCCATAACGGAGGCGTTTCGACCCGCTATTATAGTTATAAACGCGGTGGTAACAGGTGCGTCTCCTTGTCGATAATGTTGGGACCCTTCGCCGAAGCCCTTTTACATGCCCGTTTTTTATATAGTAAGATACTTGCTTTCCCAATACGCAATTCGTAGCTATTTTATTCATCGTTTCCTCTCCTAATACGTAATTCGTATTGAAAATACAACAGGTACAGTCACTCAATAGATTCAACAACAGAGCTATTTAGTACTTAGCACAATTTCAAGTACTAAACCCCTTAGCACTAAAGGATTAGGAATTTACTGGAAATGTAGATATATACAAGGGGCACTAGTATTTACTAGTGCAAATGTTAGTATCTACAAATACGGAGGATTAATATGGTAATGATACCTGAGTTGTTACTTACTAGTACAAAAGAATTGATATTTACTAGTATATACTAGTATTAACTAGTCTAAAGTCTCGACCTTTGATTGGGATCTCTATTAGAATACACTTAATTATATATTAAGTTTTCTATATAGATCCTAGAATCGTTTTAATCCATCAGCCTATACAATATCTTGTTATATAATACTTTCAACATCTTATCTGTATGATTATACTCTATTGTCTTATTATAAACTGAATATATATATATATACATATTTTGTTTTTACTCCCGCATAAATTTATTTGTCCACTTCTTTTGTACTTTTTAATATCTTTGAGAATATACCTTCTGTATCCCCAAAACGTGGTTTTTCCCGCCTGCAGGTCTGTCTTACGGCAGTACTAGTAATAATGCTTCTCCTTACAGAGGAATGTTGTTACTTCTAGCCCCTTAGGACCTCATACCAAAGCACTATCTTTCTGATTACTACGTTTTAAGGAGACTCTTATTATATTACGGGTTCTAGACGCTACAGCTTTATTAACTATAGAATAGAAGAAAACTATTAATTCCTGTAGGTTTAAAGCTAAGTAAAGCTTTAAGTCTTTAATGTTGATAATCGTGTGAATAACAAGGTATGGGTTAAGGTTACCAGTTCACTACACTACCTAGAATAAAAAGGACTTAATTGAGCTATCGATTTATATAAGAAACTAATATATAAGCATAAAAAAAGCCTTAAAGTACTAACGAAACCGGAATTACACGCGTCGAAAGCATCGAAATCGAAAACAAAGGAGAAAAACATTGAAAATTCCTTCTTTATCGTTGAGGAAAAGCGACAAATATCAACGCTGAAGTAAAAATTAATAAAAGACTGGAAAAATTCAATCTTGACAAATATCAACCCATGAATAACAGAAATCAAATTTTGTGTTACTTATAATAATTGTTTTGATATATTAGATGTTATTTTTTACATTAAAATCAATATAGGTTTTATAGAAATACACTATATTTCATTTTATAGATATATCATCTATAGGCTTATGAAGACTCTCAAAACTTTTTATATCTAACTTCGGATTAACCGGCTGATTACTTTTTTAATTAATATAGACTTTGTAACAGTTATCTTGGGTATTAAAGACCTGTGAAAAACCTTTTTAAAGTTGATTAGCATTTGGTAAGGTATCAAAATGGTTTATTATTGAAAAACCTTCAAGAAATTTGGCTTCCTACGACCTTGATACTAATCTGCTTGAATTCTCTTTGAGGCAGCGTTTGAGAACACGAACATGAGTTAAATTTATTTAGGTCGTTAGGTTAGGGATCTGGAATATTTACTTTGGTTTTTAACCTATATTAAGCCCGAGTTTTCAATCTGGATAGTCCGTATACGAAGTGAAATAAGGAAAGCCGTTACCCTAGCACTACGTAAACTATAGTAAGACTTTCAATTCCAAAACTGGTTATAAAAATGGGGGGGGGGGTGCACATTAAATTCCATTTTTAAAAAATATCGCAAAATAAGGCTGTTGACAGTGATCAGTAAATCAATCTGTTCAGGAAAAATTTCCCTACATTCTCTTATAAAAGCTATTAATCAAAGCCTTATTGGGTATTATACTCAAGTCGACGGCTAGTGAATATTTTTCAATCTATTAGAAATGAAGCCAAATGCCATGCTATTGTATTTAATAAAGGGAAAGGAAGAAAGCTCACAACTGGTAACTTTATAAATTTATGGTACTGTCACTTATAATTACGTAGTTAGATATTCAACTTAATTGGTCTATCATATAAAATCCTGTACAAAATCCTATACTTGTAAACCTTAGCTAATTCAAAGCCGTATTTTTCATAGGTGTATCTGCTTTAAGGTATCTACTTTCAATATTGAAGGATCTAATTTTGACGTTAAAATATCTGCTCTTAACGTTAAATGCTTTTTTTTTAAGTTCAAGGATTCAATTTTTCCGTTCTTTTAATAAAACAACTAATTGAAACCCGTACTAAAAGCGATTATTACCGCCATACAAGCTCTACTTTCAATATAAAGTCATTAACACTTTACGTTAAGTTTTATTGAATCTCCTCTTTTCACATACTATAAAATCGTTTTGAAATAAATAAACTATTAAGGTTAAGCCGGAATAGTCACTAAAAATACATAATAACAGAGCCAAAATAGAACCAGGGTTTACTTAACATAACCACAAATACTTGACATGTCACAACAGAAAGATAGAATAAATTTAGTAGGATGAAGAGAACACAGCTGAATATTATAATATATACCAAAGGCGTTAGTGATTACTAATATAAGTAATAGTATTAACTAGTACAGGGGTAAGTACAAAGGATTAATTAGCTAAAAGCCAATTACACGCACTAATATTTATAAAGACTGAGAAACTAGTACTAACTAATATGAAATAACACTAACTATTACAAAATGTAAGGATACGCTTGATCATACATTTATCCCTTTCCTTCTCTACATAAATATCAGAATACTTGAATCTACAAGCTTATGCAATATTTTCTTTTACAGTAACCTTAACATTTTTTCAGTACGATTTTTCCCTATGGTTTATTTTACTAAACTGGGTCTAATACATTTCCAACCGCACAAATGAAAAATGTCTTCTTCTTTCCGGATCTTCTAATATCTTTAATGATACCCCACCAACATCTCAAGAACGTAGATCTCTGGTTCTACCACTGGGACTGCCCCACAGCAGTACCAGTGATAATAATTCTTCTGTTCAGAGGAATATAATTGCTTCCGGCCCCTTAAGAGCTACAGACTCTTTTATTCCACCAAAAACTCCATTCCTTTGTTTTCTACGCTTCAAGGCTACTCCTGTTTCTTTAGAGGCCTTGAACACTAAAGATCTGTTAGGTAAAGGACGAAAGGCAATTCGTAATACCCGTAAGGTTAAAGATAATCATGAAATTCATGCTATCAATGCTAATAATCTTACTAATAAGGAGGCAAAGGTTAAGGTTAGGGCTAGCTATTACTTAAACCTTCTAGAATAAGAAAGTCATAAGTTAGTTATCGAATTATACGAAGGACTGTTAACTAACCTTATGGGACGCCTTAAAAAACCAATAAAAACAGAATTACTAAAATCGGTAGGCACTATTATACCAGTGAGCGAAGAGGAGGAAGATATTGAAAAAACCCTTCTTTAACGATAAAAAAGGGTAACTATCATATCTTAAGTCACAATCATTAAAAGACATTAAAACTTTAAACTTCACAAACATAAACATAGAGCTAATAACAATCAAAATATGGTCGATTTTACAAAATTTATTTTGATATATTAGATGGTACTTTTCAAATTAAGATGAATACAGTTTTTACAGAACAGGATTATATTTACTTGCTTAAGACTACGGATTACAGTTCTACATGGACTTCAGAAAATATGTGTACCTGGATCCTGGCTTACCAGATTTTTTTTTTCCTTCATCACATCCAACCTGTCAAAAGTCATCGTTTATATTAAGAACTCCCATAAATTCGTTTCAGAGTTAATTAGCTTATTCTAAGGTATTGGACCGATCCACTATCAGAAGCATTTAAAGAAACTGCGTTATCTACGCCCTTCATATTATTTTTCTTCAAGTTTCTTTATAGAAACGCTTGAGAATACCCAAATGGCCTCATTTTTCCAGATCGTTAGGTCGAGGATATCAAATACTCCTTTGAGTTCCTAACCTAAACTAAACCTAAATTTCTTGGCTAAACCGTCGTATAAGAATGAAATCAAGTAAAGTCGTTCGTAAACTATAATCAGACTCCAAAAACGAAAATAAGTTCTAAGAGGAAAAATGAACAATAAATTCAGTTTTTTTACAAATATTAAGGAACAAACCTATAAACCAACCTTAGTCAATTACTTAGTTCAGGAAAACTTTCTTCGCCAGTTTTTTTTAAGGGAATTCAGAAAAAGAAAATGAAAATTACATTTGAATCAACGACTTTCTAAGCCTAGTAAATTTATCAAAAAGGAATAAAAAACGGATTCTGTTACAGTTAATAAAGGTAAAAAAAACCTTCCACCATAAGCAGCATTAAATTTTTTTTGATGATTCCTGAAATTATATAGTCAGATATTCAGTTCAACTGGTCTATTACACAAGACCCTACACAAACCATTATAGTAAAGAGTTTTAGCTAATCAAAATCCGTATCTTATACAAGTGGTTCCGATTTAAAAGATCTAATTTCAACGCCAAAGTCTTCAGTTTTTACTTTAAAGACCCAAATTTTCACGTTAATCCGCCAAAACCACCTATTAGTAGATGTCCCAGAAGCGGGTAAAGCTGGCGTACAGACTCTCCTTTCAACGTCAAACCTTTAATACTTAACGTTAAGTTTTGATATTTTTCCTCTTTATTCCACACCACTACATGATTTTATGATTAAAAAACTTGAATTTGAAGATATTGTAAAAGCTTACTCTGGCTTATCTTTCTATGTGTTCAAAGATAAGCGATGATTCTTATAACTCGAAATATGGGGCAAAAACTACCCCGGATTACAAATACGGATTAGAGTAATTTAATTCACATGATAAATAACAACCCAAATATCAATTAAATTGAATAAAGGTCACAATCCTTTAACGTTTAATAAATGTTTTTATTAGTTTAAGTTTATTATACGCCTCATGAACCTATGAGAGGTTTCAAATTTAAGTAATAAGGTTAGAAATTCTTTGTTAATCCATTAACAAACCAAGGAAATAATTACCTCCATGACCAGCGACTACACTATTATAAAATTCACGTAGCAATTTCAATATAATCTTATCGCTGCAGTTCCTACCAAATCTTTCGATACTTCCCTTTAAAATATTATGTTTGATTATACCAGCCTAAAGTTAGTAGAGAAATTACTTCAACTAATTGACGGACTTAAATGAGATCAAGAAGAGGGAAAATTTAACTTCGTTTGTGCTTAATGTAAAATTTCCAAAAGTATTGGTGGCGAAAAAACTTTTTATATAGTATCCCAAAGAAGAAAGGGTTTCTTTAAATCCTTAACTGCTTTCTGGAAATATTCGCTAGCCCAAAAGGCGAAAACCGTAGCCTAATAGGTTTAAATTCAAATATGGTTACAAAATCTATGCTATAACTATTATATACCTTGGCATAGTATCCACAGCCATTCGTTATATAATAAAAGAAATCATAAAACGTCTTAGGTGTATTATTGATTACCTGATTCTAAACGAAGGAAGCTAACTCGTTAACTATTTATCTAGAAACATATTTATCAACTAGGTATTTACCCCAAAGTTTTTTTTCTATATACACCCAAAAATAGTATATTTAAACGCTTCAATAGGGTAATTTTAAAATGAAAACAGACATCGATCATTACTGAAAAAGTACCATATTTTTTGTAGCTTAACGTATTTTAAACTGTTGTTGTCATAGACAAATTGACGGTTAATAACAAAAGAAAAATACAGCACATCACGCCCTACAAAGACCTTTACTGTAAAGTGAAGGGTTATAGAATTTTTAAACACAACGTTAAATTTTCCTTTACTCCAAGCTTTACTATTATCGTCAACATACCGTTAGAAAAACTAGTAAAGGATCAAAAAACAGTTCCAACAGGCAAAAGAAGAACCCCTCTTTTAAAGAATTTTTCTAATGTCACAAAGCCATATCATATCTTGAATATCCATTTATTAAACCGGTCGGAAAACAAAACCAAGAAGATCGTTGATATTTTAAGCCTAACATTATTGGAAAAAACTATCACGGGATGTAGTAAAACTTTTTCGAGAGATAATATTAAAACTAGTAACTGCCATAATAATACAAAGATTACTCCACACTCCAAGCCAAAAAGGAATATTCGCTAAGTAACAATAAAGACAATGAACAACCTACTGGAAAATCGGCCGGCGAATTCTATTGATAAGAATATATCTCAATTATTCTTTTAGTCAATGAGCAATGAAATCAACTAACTATAAAGGAAGAACTAGAAGGCCTTGATACGTAGCACTAGAAAAAGGTCCTCCACAGTTAAATACAAAGCCTACTGTCTCTTAAGGTCTTTAAATCCGTCAAAAAGAACAACAACCTCCATATCCTAAAGTAAAAAGAAGTTACTAAGGTTAAGACAACTCCAAAAGTCAGATCGAACAATGTAAAATTAGGATCGTAATAGGGGGGGTTGAAGTAAAGATATAGTATTGATTACACTAAATCCTTTGTTGTTAAGGCAAAATATCATATGTAAAAGATCCTCGTCACGCTTACTACCTCCTATAAAAAGAATATCGATTTAATCAACATCAATTTAGATTTCCTTCTCGGCGATCTTTAAGACCCAGTATTAATGAATATCACAAACACTATCAGGAAATTTTCCTAGAGATATTTAAAATAAAATAAAGAAGCTTTTAACCCTATAGTTAACCAAGTCTCTAAATTCCTAACATCACTATACAGATTGAAACAGGCTTCGTGACAATAGTCTAAAAGGGTAAAGCCAGTATTTGATACCCGCAAATACAAAAGCCTAAGCTTTAACAACGCGATATACATTAACTATTGCCATTGGAACACCATATGTACTTACGTTAACAACTTTCCGATAATTAATGCTAACCTCAAATCTATCAAAACCTTCAAGATGTATATTTAAAAGTACTTTCAGTACAAGGAACTGGGAAAGGTAAAGAACTTTCTAGGAGTACGTCTTTTTAGTAATAGGAACGAATATACGATCATTTTAAGCCAAGATATCTATATCCAAAAAGTCTTAAACTATAAGACAAAGAAAATAGTAAAACCAACGGCCTAAATTCCTATTGCTACTGGATCATATGTTCACACTATGCCACATAAAGATCAGGCTAATAGTCAACGTAAGGAAAATTATCAATCGAATATTAAGTTGTTGGTCTATATAATATACCAAACTAGGCCATATATCACCTTCCTCATATCAATACTCTAATGCTTTTGCCAAAATACTTCACATAGAAACACCAAACCTATCAGTTACACCTTCAAATACTTCGGGAAATATAAAAACTATAAACTATAAGTAAATAGTAAAAATATTTATACTGTCGTATAAAAACACCCCAAACTTTAGCCAAAATCACCATACAAACTACAATTTTTAAATCAATGGCTAGTGCGATTAATATTAAAAGGAGTATAAAGTCACTGAAAATTCTACCTATGGATACACAATTCAAAACATCAACAGCACATTCAACTAGATATCCAAAAATAATTCAAAGTATACCACTCTTTTATGAGTACTAGAAGTGTAGCAGTAATAATGGTCACCCAAAACACACCTTAAATAAGGAACTTATCTACAAATCTATGTATTATTATTCTTATTACTATATACTATAATAATGAAGGTGTCATCAAGTTAACCAAAAACGCTAAATATTACCAACGTACTTAACACATACCTCTTGAAAAACACTTTGTAAGGGATAAATTGAAACGTTTTATAATACTAATTCAATGGGTATCTATGGATTGACAAAAAGCCGAAAAACTAACAAAGCTACTGCCGAAGTCAAAACACGACATTATAATACAACAGCATACCTTTGTTAACCTCAATTCAAGTTAATGAATTTATTCATAAACTTTCGTACTTTAAGTAACCTTTTATAATAATACAAGTATAAAGGATAGATTGATTCCGAAAGAACTTGGGATATTAACAAAAATTATATTGTAAAAGTTATTGGTTCAAATCAGACTATACGAGTCTTTCTTCTTCTTACATCTCCTAAATTTTTTGTCTCCACTTTAAGCCTCCATCACCTGAACCTCTACCTTTTATCTTTTACTTTAAATTTCCTTTTTGCCTTTTTGATGTATAAAATACCTCTTAGAGGGGTATGCTGAAATACAACAGGTATAGGCACTTATTATACCTAACAATAAAGCCACAATAGAGCTAGTCAATACTTGGTAAAATTACAAGTTCTTTACTTGTCACAACACCAAAAAAATAAGGAATTTATTAAGAAGAGAAGAACTCAACTAAAGATGATAATATCCACTAAAGGCACTACTATTAATTAGGAAGGGGGTTAGCACAAAGGACTAGTCAGCTGAAAGCCAGCTGCTTATACTAGTATTTATAAATACTAAGGACCTAGGACTTACTAGTATCAACTAGAATTGACTAGTATAAGGCGTGAGAATAGACTTGATTATACATGAAACCCTTTCCTATTCCATGTTGATTATAGAATACTTTAATATATAAGCCCACCCAATATCTTGTTATGCAGTAATTTCAACATAAACTCTAGTTTCGAAACGCTATTAAAGTTGATTTAGGATTTTATAACTATATTTTTCATGACAAAAGTTTTTTTGATTCTCTGATATAAGGCAATTACTATCCGAATCACTCATAAGAGGTGGTGTTATATTGGTTATGGGGAAATTAATAGTTCATATATAATTTAAGTTTGATAACAATTAAAATTGAAATACTTTAAATTTTAACAACTATTTCTTTTGCTTTTGGTTCATTATAAACTATATTAGATCTTTAAGTCTTTATAGATGAGGTGTTAGAATGAAATACTAATTATTTTGTAATTTATAAATGAAGAAAATAATTTCTATTATAACTAGAAACTATACTATTATACAGGAAACCACGCAACAATTCCACTATCTTACTATAGTTCTTATTAAGTCCTTCGATACTTTCTTTTAGCATTCCAGCTTTTGTCATACTAGCTTGAAGTCAGTAAATAAATCACTTTAGTTATTGGTTGGTGTTAAGAAAGACTAGGAAGAAAAACGTTTCAACCTTACTTATACTTCCTAAAAACCTTTCAAGAGCAATCAATAGCGACTAAACTTCTAATACAGGACCCCCCAAAAAGGAGGATCCATTTAAACCCTTAACAGCTTTCTAGAAATAAGTTTTAGCCTAAAAGTAGAACTTGGTAACATGATAGCTATTGAGGTTAAGTATAGCTTCGGGATTTATAACACAGCTATTATTTTTCCTAATAAAACACCAAAGGCCGTTTATTGTAGGCTCAAAAGAAATATTTAACGTAGTAGTGTCGGTAGGGTTTAAAACTTATTCACATGAAATAAGGTATTCAGAAGTTTAATTGTTAGATTGATAAAGTTGTAGTAAAAAGATGATGATACCCAGGAGCATCTAGAAGTGGACGCCACAGGTGAGAGTTTATAAGTCCTCATCTAGAGCAGGCTACTCTAAACCGCTCCACGAATTGTCGTTCGGTCTGGTATAGCTATTCTAGACCGATCCATAAATTTTCGTTTGGCTTGAAATAGTTATTTCAAACCGATCCATACATGAAGCACCTTACGTCTTGTAAGAGTACAGCCTATAATATGACACGTTATTGTAAACTTTGCCAGAGTGCATCCTACAATACAGTACACTATTAATTGCCTTATATATACTATCTATAAGGGTATATAGTAATATCTATATAGGCAATCTTTTCTTTTTTCCTTACATACTTTGTACTTATAGCTTAGTCGTAATAGTAAAGTTGTGATTGCGAAGGTTCAAATCATTAGGCTTTGTAATAACAGTGATGTTGTTGAATCAATTACAAAAGGTCCAAATTATCAGGTTTCTGTAATGACAGTGTTGTTATCGTATCAATTGCAAAAGGTGTAAATTAGTAAATTCGGCTGGAATTTGCAAAGTTGGACCGACGTAGTGTTTTTAATTCGGCTGAGATTAGCAAAATTTAGCCGAGGTGGTATTTGTAGTTCGGATATGGTTAATATAGTCAAATAGGATCGATATAGTTGGTAATAACATCTTTCGAAATTTCTGATAAGGGTAATTGTATAGGAGTGATTACGTAATAACATATTAGGTTAATATAAAGAGATATATCATTATCGGCTTAGGTAAAACCTCTTTACTTTCACTTTTAAAGCCATGTAGTTTAAGTAAATGAAAATCCCCATTTCAATTTAACCTCTGTCCCTATTAAACAAATCAAGTCGTATACTCACTTTACCTTGATTCCCTTTAACTATTACAATCCGTTACTATAAGTAGGTTACTTAATTAACACCTATTACTAACCCTTTTCTTTGTACAGATAACGCGTAAAAACCGAACCATAAGACGTCGTTTAACGCGCAAACGATGGCACGCCGCCGCCACCGCCGCCGCTACTGCTGCTACTGCCACTGCCGCCCATAGCACCACTACTACCAACAGTAGTAGTCCGCTCTCTTCGGGTGTTATTTTTTTCATCGCCGCCACGCCGCCCGCCCTCGCTACCCCGCTCGCCGCCACGCTGTCAAATCCCACTGCTATTGCTGCTACACCGCCTAACCTTGCCTCCGCCACATCGCCCAACCTTGCTGCCGCCTTTTCCTCGCTCCCTTTCTCCACTTCCTCTCCCACCCCCTTTCCCAGCTCCTAAAGGGAAGAGTGGGGAGCTTTTAAGGTTATAAACCTAGTTGTCATTTTACAAGTAAAACCTCCATTAGCTGTAAAACCCCCTTTACACTGAAAACGTAGCTTAACTTAGTTACGTCAAAATCTGTATTCCCAAAATTTATTCGACTATATACTTTTAACTTCATTTATTTTTTTAATGAAAATATGAAGCGGACCTGTTTCGCTGCCTCGATCTCTGTATCGCTAAGGTACGTAGCAAGGCCTCTTGAATGCGTAAGGAGTTAAAAATACGTACCCAGGTCCATAACCTTAGGACTCTAATAGATTCGCCTTACGTATCATGTATCGTATCCGCGGTCGCAGGGAAATTCGTTTGCGATTATCACGAAAACAGGGGTTATTCGACCCGTTATTACCGTTACGAACGGACCATAAACTAGTACTACCCCGTTTCGGTAGTTTTAAGGCCCTAGGATGAAGCCATATTACGCGTCCGCCGGCTTTTAAATAAGTATTAACCAAATTAAAAAAAACTTTCTATGGTAAAAATATACAGATCGGGAAGATTAGAAAATAATTCGTTGTAAATAATTAAAATAAACGGATATTAATGAGTGATAGGAGTTAACCAGCGAATTAGAGAAACAGTAACCGCCGTCGCCGCTTGAAAACAGAGCCTACGAATATACTAAGCGGGTAAATCTAACAGCATTATCGTATGCCATTATAAAAAGGGTAATCTCTCCCTTACGCCTTTACCCAAAGGTATAACTAATAAGTTATAGGGCTCTATTTTCACTAGCGTTAATAACGTCGATAACGGTAATAGCGGTAACCCTAATACAAAGGGGAAAAGCGACGTGGAGGACAATGGGGAAGCAACAGCGTTACCCTCTACTTTAATGAATAGAGAAATACCCCTTTGGCTGGGCCATCACACCCAGCCATAATAAAATACTTTATATAGTAATATTAGGGATTTTTATAAAATATTCCTTTATAAATAATTCAAAATACATAAAATTGCAAAAATAATATGTAAAAATTAACGTAATATCGTAGGTTGAAAAAAAGTAAAGTAAATACTAAAATAAATAATAAGGTCGAAGTAGGTAAAACAAAAAATGTTGAAAAAAATAGGATCAGTTTAAAATCATGAAATTAAATAGAGAAATTCATAAATAAGAAATTCCGTTGGGTCGGGGCGTATAAAACAAGTAATGTTAAAATCTTGGAAGCGACACGAAATGGTAGGGTTAAATAAAGATAAAATCGGTCTTAAACGTAAATAGTTAGGCTAAATGAAGGAAAAATCGTAAATCGGTGTAAATGATGTAATATAGGCCGATTTAAATTGGCAAAAAAGTGGTGTAATAGCCTATCAAGGTCGTAAAACCTTTTTAACAACTTTAAGAAATAGTGTAATTATCGATATAAGTATTTTTAATATTTCGTTCGACGTAACCTTAGTTATTATATCCGTTAGGTTGGAATTTTCGTCGATTTACTTATTTCTTTCTATTTTAAGGCGTTTATATAACTTGCATAAAGCCAAAAGATCGATTATTAATCCTTTTTCATTCGCAAAACCTAATTTAACCGGGTACTTGTAAATTAAAAAGGAGTTAATATATACGATAAAAGGGATGGAACGAAAATTAAAGTTAAAAATAATTATTCGGACTTTTATCGTGATAATATTGCCCGAATTGAATCTTTTAACTACGTTATAAATTTCGGAAACTCAAACACTTTTCTTAACACTTTTATACTTAATATAACTCTGATAAATAATATTTCCTCTACGCGTAAAACCGTTTCCGATAGGTTTTTCGTTACCGAAAACTAAAATGAAGCTTGCTTGTAAATTACAATCATTGTTATATTCAAATACACTGATAGTAAAAACAAACAACTTTACAATACGTATGTTTAACGACATATAATATGAACCACGTTTTACATTATATTATTAATATAGAAAAAGTTTATTCAATGCTTCATATACGTCGTCCGTTGGGTCCGTTTATATTGTACGTCGGTATAAAGGTTAAATGTAACCTTCAGGTATATTATGAAAGAGACTTAATTACTATATACGCGTTAACATTTGTATTCGACTACTCGTTTTACGTTATTTAAAATAATAAAGGTGATTTTATCTAACTAACCTTCTTATATAAAGTCTAAAACACAGTTTCAAAAGGTAATAGTATAGTTATTAAAGTCGATCATATTATGTTTCGTAAGGTTCCTTTTGGGCTTTACTTTTAAGCTGGCCTTTAGAAGTTCTCTCTTTTTACATACGGAAAATGAGGTGTTATATTATGTTAAGATGTCGTTCGTTTACATATCCGTTAATACACAGCCCTCCGAATGGGTTATCGACATTAATAGGTATAGGTTAAAGGTGAGGTTAGTTATTTTAAGTCTTTTTTTATAATACCTTTAATAGGTGTCGTACAAGTAAATACCAGTTTCAGCTGAGTCGTAAAAGGGTTTTAAAATACGTAAAATCTTTTTAGACGGATAATATTATTTAAGGTTTTTAGGTATATCAACGTAAATCCGGCGTTTAAGCCGCTCCTATAATTAAGTATTTGCCTATGTTATATTATTAAGCTCGATATACAGGTTATAAGGTCCTTTAAGGGAGGTTACATATATCACAAATAAGCGATAATTAGCCCGTTATAACGTAAGTAATTTGATTACGGTATCCTTTTTACTTTTGTCGCTATATCTTTTAACGACTATCAGGGTTTTCTCGTAAGGTTTTCAGGTTTTACACTTAATTACGTAAACGAAACAGGTAAAGAAAATCCTCTAAGTACCGTAAATAGTTAGGTTGAAACATTTGAAACGAAATATGCCTTAATAGATTAGAGTTAAAATTGATGTTTAAGTATAATATAGGAATAGGGTACCTCAGGTAGTAATAATACCTTGTCAGCGAAGCTTTAAACTATGCTCGTGGTTTACCATTTCCTTTCACGTAATAAAGAGGTTTATAACAAAGTTTCTAATGATTTTATTAGTTTTCAAACCGAAATGGCGCTTTCAGAGGCAAGGTTTTGGTGGGGTTAATATAAATATGCCGTTTTTATTTTACGTGGTCGAATTTAATTCGCGTTTTAGGGGTATGTCTAAAGCTAGCTACGGCATAAATTCTCCGTTTTAAATAATATTTTATGAGCGCCTTTATTCATTTTACGGTTTCGGTTCCTCAATTTTTCCCTTTTTTTAATTTATATATTATTTTCCAGTGAAACGAACTCTTCCTGTTCGATTAACTAAAAAATATATTATAACCTCCTGACTCTTTGATTCTATAAAGCTCAATTTTTTTCATCCTTCGTTTTTGAAACGAAAATTTGAAATTGTAATAGTAAATATAAAATGTTAGTTGTATGTTGGCTATTTCTTATATCCAACGCTTTGGACATATCATTCTTTACCGGTAGTAAACGTAGTATCACCATGGCTTTCGTCATAGAACTAGTTTTTTACACTATAAATAGTAATATTGTAGATTTTATATGGATTTTCGGATAGACATTAAAAATAAAAATCGTAATGATAAGCCTATTTGGGTTGAAAGAGTTACTAATGGCGTTAAGCGTTATTGAAAAGATAAACTTCTTAAAACTAATACCCTTTAAATCTTTCGATAATACCATATAAGGTTTTTTAATAGTTTGTAGTATTACTTATTCTCTCCAATACCTTATGGAGCTTTTATTAGAATTTGTTTACACTCGTTACCAGTTATCCGGCCCTTTATTCGCTACTTGATAGAATTGAAAGTCGTACCGAAGTCGTATGTAATTCAATTTGAAGGCCTAGAAAAAACGTTTAACAAATGATTAACTAAAATGTCCTAATGATTCATAATAAAAACGCTTTGCAAAGATTTAACGATATATATTAATAACACTTTGACGACGACGTCACAAACCGGTTAGATATTGAAATATATAATGTCAATGATTACTTATTAATTAAAGTTAATGTAGTTTTAAAGGAAGAAATTAAACAGTCGTGGAGCTCATAAGTCTAGCTAATACTTATAGCAAAAAACTTCGATAACCGCGAGTACGTTTTTGTATATATATATAGCCTACGATGTAAAGTAAACTTAAAAAACGTTTTACGGCTACGTATTCTAATCGTTGATATAAAGTCCGTAATTCCTGTTAAATCAAATTAGCAACCTTAATTATATGTTTTTCGAGAGAAACCCACAAATAGCCGAACTTAAACCAAAGCGGTACGAATACGCTATTTAAAATATAGACGAGTTAATGAATCGTATTCCGTAATTTAATTCCGAGCTTATTTATATTAACTAGTAAAAACAAAATAGTGTTTAATTATATAAAACCTAATCTATTCGAAACGCGTATTTATAACAACTGTTTCGAACGACGACGTTTTACTTTTATTAAATAAGACCTTTCGGTATTTTCCTATTTAGTTTAAGCGAAACTTCGAAAACTTCGCCGTGAACGCGTCGAATTGACGATTTACAGCTGTCTAAATTTCGGCTACTCTAGTATTAGGCATAAACTTTGAAACCTGGCTTCGTATTTATCAAAAAGAGTGAATTATGACACTATACAAGCATTAAGCACTTTGTATACATAATTTAACCTTACAATATATATAAAAAAGACGTCTTATAAACCGGCTAAAATACGTTAGGCGTTTGTAATAACGTAGGTTAACAAATATTTTTTTTTTCATTAGGGTCTTCTTCTCGAGATAAATTTTAGTAAGGGAATTTGTCGAGTCCATCGTCTATACCTTCGCATTTTTCTACGTATATTGTAAAATTGGCTTTTATCCGATCTTTAAAATTATATTTTGCTTTAAATTATTATTTCATCCGAATTTTCTTGTAAATAGGGTGGTTTGTAAACTAACAGCCGAACTTACCGTATATAATATACTGCCCTTATAAACCTATAAAACTCCATATATGTTTTCGCAAATACTATTGTGGTTTCGATAAATTTTTTCCATTTTTGAACGATCGTATTTATGTTTCATTTCTAAAGCTTCCTCTTTAATACTTGTACTAAGCTCGTTAGTTTTACCTAAAAAAAAAACCTTAGATTTTCGGTTTAAAACGAGGTACATTCTTTCGATGAGGTTTACTTTAGTAATTTAGCCTTCGCCTTTAGTTTCATCAATTATAAATGCTACTTCGAGGCTCGTACATTGATATTGAAAGGTTTTAACAAAATGTTAACGCTTATATAAAAAGCTTTTAGGTTCTTTTCAGGTTTAAAAAGTGTAAAGTCGAAATCCGGGTTTCACCGGCAAGCTTTGGTTATGAATGAAATTAACAGTCTATTACCTTTATATGCTTGTCTAAATGCAATTAAACACTTTTGAAACTTAACTATTGAATAGGTAAATATTTATAACAGGTTTTTATCGTCGTTTTCTCATTGATTTTTCAAGGATTCCTAATTTATACCGGTCTAATCCCTATTGTAAAGTTCACAATTAATTTCCGTATCGAACATAATTTTTAGGCGGTTGTAATTCTTTATAAATATATCCACTTACAAAAAATAGTATACATATTACATCTTGACTTATACGAAAGGTATACCAGTAAAAAAACATAAAATTAATATAATAATTCAATATGTATTGAGTATAACGCGTATTTTATTTTTTATTACATCGTACAACTCAGCATTATTATCATTGTCCTTATCCTATAATCTGGCAAGATTAATTAACTTTATAACGTTTTTTTTATCCACAGGGAAGCTATACAGTAGGGGGTCGTGGTAAAGGTCATGGTTTACGGGTATTAGTCCTTAAATCTCGTATTAAGTGTTTTACGCCACTCGTCAATTTCTAAATGGATTGTGTTTTGTATTTTAGCCGATTTTTCCGTAGTCGATCAAGCTATTTTCGGTATTTCGGCCGCTTTTGATATAACCGATCTGGTTGTTTTCAATATTTAGGAAGTAGTTAAGTATTCGGCTTTATTCCGTATTATATATAGGCATAAAAGTAGATTATATTTACGTGGTAAATATGGATTACAATCGGTTATCTTTTTCGAGGTTTTTATATCTAGTCTATAAAATTAGTTAAATATAACTTTGTATCTTATAAATCTAATAAGTTAACGAATTATATGATTTTGAATAAGGCTTTTGTAAGTAGGCCATTCTTACCCCTTAGAGTATCAATTAATTTCATTCGTAATTGGATCTATAAAGCTTAAATAATATTAATATTTACAATTTGCCATATATTCAACGTTCAATTGGAAAAATAATTTAAAAATAATTTAATAAGTTAGGTTCGTAGGCTATTTTTTCCTAGTAACAAAATATCAGCCTAAAATATATTTGTTTACCATGTATAGGTCGAGTTCCTTAATTGGCGAATCGATGGTAATATCCCAAAGGCCCAGGTTGATTTCCTATATTATATCATTGTTAATTTACATATTCTCAACAAAAATGTCGAAGTTAGCGTTGGTTTCCTTTATGAATATTAGTACTAAAGCTATGTGAAGGGACTGTGGCCGGAGCTGTCGCTCAAGATGGTTAGATTCTGTCTATAAACCTCGATGAAGAGGAAGAAGGAGAAGTCCTTGCTAGAGAGCAGCTATGGAGATAAGATGGCCCAACACTTCCTCCAATCACGTGACGTGTCATTAAGCAGCTTTCTCTCTGCTTTAGAGTATCGTAGGAGCGAGTAGAACTACCAGGATTGGATCCCTGGTAAATACTAGCTAGGCATTAGCCTTGAACATTACCCTTAAAGTTACCCTTATTTTTCTCCCCCCCCCCCCCTTTATTTTTTTAATATTGTAGTGTAAGACATCGTAAGTATAAGGTAGGTACGTGCGAATTCTAAAACAATACGGTTCCGTGTGGAAGGCGCTAGGCTAACGTTACGTGAAAGGGGCTTTAGCGCCCTCTCCTCCCTAAAAATAGTCTATAAAATCTCAATTATAAAGATAAAACTTCTTTTTTCCGTTAATTTTTAACCTTTTCTATACGGTCTCAGTACTTGTAGTTACTAGTATAACATTTTTTCATTTCGTAATCTTAATACTTCTTCTACTTATTAACATCACGATATATTCTTAACTCGCCATCTAAGTGAATAAAGCTATTCAAGATATAGGTTATATTTTTCAAAGCTACTTAGTTTTCGTTATCGAGCATAAAATTCTCCACCCTTATCACCATCGACATATATCCTTACGGAACTTCAAAGCAAATATGTTTTGAATACGCCTATAAAATGGAGTATAATTTCAGGAAGATTTGTTAAAAGACTAAGGGTAAGTAGTTTTAATAACCTCGAGGGGGCCGTTAACGAACACCTAAATACTAGGGCTTGGTATCGTCTTTGTTCCGTTAAAACTACGGGTCGAAATTTTGGTTATACGTATACGCCGCTCGATTTAATCCTGTATATAAATAAAGCTATTGAGGAGTTCTCGGAGGCGTGTTTGGCGTTCGACGTTTAGGACCGAGGTAAGTCTACCTACTATAAGCCGCTCCTTAGGTGTTAATGAGCGGCTAAAAAGCGTGAAAACCTAGGTAATTGCCATTAAGAAGGCTATGAGAGTCCGTCGCACCACGTAAAGTAAGGTTAATACCCAAGGCGGGGGGTGAGGGGGTTGTTCCCGCTACTTCTGTATGGTCTAGAAGCTTGCAGGTCATGCAGTTGATAAACGACGAAAGTAATGTTTAGGTAAGTTTTTTATACTCAGGTTAAGACGTGGGAAGGGCGCGGTTAACAAATATCTAGAGAGTGTTATTAAAAGTAATATAAAAACTTTTTAGGTTTCGGAGCGTATTAATATTAAGTTGTGTCGTATAAATGTTAAACTTAACTATTTTATTAAAATGGGTATAAAAATGTTGGGGGAAGACTCGGACCAGAACTTTAAGGATAAGTTTAAGTAAATAGGGGCCCGGTTATAGTAGTTCGCTCTTCGCTTCTATGAATCTTGATTCATTTGTTTAGTATCCCTTGATGAAAGGTTTATATACCGCTCCGCTTGGTAAAGTAAAGTGGAAAAGTTATACCCGTTTACGGGTTAGGTGTAAGGGTTTATCGTTGTATTTAACTGTTTTGTAACGCGATTCGAAGGTATCGAATGCCATGGTGTTGGAAAAGTTTAAAAGCTGCTCCTATGTTAGGTGTATATAACTTACCTATTTAACTAAAACTTGCCGTTTGAGTTGGTTATAAAATCGGGTACGTTCGATTTGAGGTTTATTATAGGCATATAATATACTTTCTACTTGGTTTTTTGACTTAGTTTTACTATCGTCATTTTTAATAATTATAACCTACGGTTAAAAATTTTGAGTTTACTAGCTTAAAAGCTGATTCGAAGCGGCGCGAACGAGTTGATATATATAAAATCGAAGATGTTTCCCGCCCAGTACATCGATTTTAATGACGTTGGAGTCGATTACACGCGGTACCTAGTATTTAATATAAAGCTAATTTGACTTTTTAGAGAATTCGTTTAGGTTGTGGTTTTTAAGGAGAAGCTAAACGTCGTCGCCAACTCGAAAACATTCTGAGGGGGAACGCTATTTATTAACAACTTAATCTATGCGTTTATAAGTAGCCGTTATTGCGGCTTATGTAAATTATGTAGCTTTAAGGATTCTTTCAAAAAGTCGTTAGCCTTTGTGTGTAGTATCGTTGTTGAAACCAAAAAACGTTATACCGGTTAAATAAGATTAACATAATAATTATGGGTTATAAAAAACGGGTTAATACCTATAGTCGCCGTATCCTTATTATTTAATGCTAGTGAATAATCGGGTAATAAATGGTTTTAGTCGAGTTTTATGTAGACGATGAATGAACGTAAATACATAAGGACCTTTTAATTTGCGCGTTCGGTTACGCCGTTAGATTCGGGATAAAAGGCGGTATTTGGGCGTTATTTCACCCTAATTTGATAATAAAGTAGTTTTTAAAACCTATTAGTCTAATTCGAACCACAGTTGTTAATAAACGTACGCGAAAAACTAGAAAAACGTTAATAATAATTGAAAGAACTTTTCGTATAAGCTTCGGTGTTTATAATAGTTATAGCCTTAAGGGTGACAGTTTTACTTAAACGGTTTGGAATAATTATAATGTAACATGAGTCGCCTTCATATTACTAAAGTAAATTGATTATAAAAACGACGGAAAGCTCGTTTTAAAGTCGTTCGGACATCGGAAGGGGTTTAAATAACTCTTTTTGACAGTGTTTCTAATAGATTATACGGCTACGAACGTCATAGTCACGATAAAAGTAGCGGACTGTACGATGTAAGCCTATTTAAAAATACGTTTTAAAAAGGATAACGATAATGACGTCGCAACCTGGGTAGCTGGTAGAAAGTAAATCATGGGTAGCTGAAATTAATACGGTAATAAGCGGTTTGTAAGCAGGTACCTAAATGCTGTTACAAAACCTTAAAATTTTATCGTAGTTTATCCGGTATTTCGAAATTGAAACTTTTTTAACGTGCGGTTGTCGTCGGTATGGATATCTGTTAGTAAGTGTTGGTAGTTTATAAATATCGTACGTATTAAGCGAAGGTAAGTGGTGTCGCGAATAATAATGGTATCATAATAACTTTGAAAGTTAACTTGAGTAAAAAGTTTACAGCTTTTTGAAATTAATTTGCCGCCGACGGTTAAACATGAGACCTAAGTATTCGGGGACTGTTCGGAAATAAAGTACTCGGAGCTTAATAACTAGAGTTTTCGGCCTAGGTAACGTAGGTCCGAAAGGCTTTTAAAAATATTCTAATTTCGTCGTAATAATATATAGGGTCGTACGTGGCCAACTACTTTGTTATATACTGATCGGAAGCGAAATTACGAAAGGCGTTTGGATTAGCGGATTCATCGTTCGCAAAGCCACTGTGTCGTTATAAAGTATTGCAAATTTTTTATGGTCCGTTAAGATAGTGAACGGGCGCGTCGTATCTCGGAGATTCGCGTTTTATGTTTTTAAGCAGCTTATGATTTTTAGTAGCTTCTTGTCGTGGATTTCGTAGTTGTATTTGACGGGAGATAAGCGATCGAAGTAATACATTATTGGGTGTAGATTTCCATGGTTGTCGCGTTATAGGAGTTAACCTTCTAGAGCTCAGTTAAAATAGTCGGCTTTGAGGAAGGTATCGCGGTTGGGATCCAATTATGATAGCACGGGTTCGGAAAGAAAGCTAAGCTTAAGCCGTTCGAAAGTAGCGTTTATTTTAGGCCCCTAATGAAATGAAGTACCTTTACGGTTTAGTAATAATAATAATCAGATAATCTTTGAGTAGTCGCGGAAAAAATAGAGCCAAAATTTAAGAGCTTTAAAAAGCCCCATACTCCTAAAACCATCATGAAAGCCGCTTATTCCCAGATAACGCGTAGCGTTTGTGGGTTAATACGAACTTCAACGCCGGCCTCAATAACAAATCTTAGGTATTCAATTATTGAAATACCGAATTCTTATTTAAATATATCCAAGTTAAGTCCCACGATATTCAATATATTAAGGATATACTGAACTTAAATTATATAATCGTCGAAGGTATCCTTCAAGTGAATGAAAACGTCTTCAAGGTAAGCAAAATAAAATAAATGTCGAAAGAAGGGCGTAACAAATTATTAATATACCGTTAAAAAGTAATTGGGGCGTTAAAATGACCGAAAGTAATAACGAGCTACTTAAAGAATCCAAAACGTATACGAAATATAGTTTTATATTTATTTTCCCCTTTAATATAGAGTTTGTAAAAAACAGTTTTAACATTCAATTGAATAAAGTATTTGATTTGAGAAATGTTTGTCAGCGTCTTTTTAATAAAAAGGATCTGGTAATGATCTGTCTTTGTAATAATATTAAGTGTGCGATAAGCGATATAAAATCATAACCATTTTCCTGGTTTTTTTAACGAAAAGGATTAAGGCGTTAGTTAAGGAGCTACTTACTCGAATGTAAATTTAATTAAGTAATTCGGTTAACTTTTGATGTAGGATGAGGAGCTCTTTATGCGATATTACGTATAAAGGGCCTTACGGTATTTTGAAAGGTTAGCCTTAGTTGTCGGTATGAAGGGGAATTTTGTAATTCGTTTTAAAAAGATAAAGGGGTAGTTTATCGCCAAAAACCTTGTCTAATAGGGGAACGAATTCCCTGAGATCGGTGAGAAGTTTGTTGTAAATGGAGATAAGCAATTTCGGAGCGATTGTTTTGTTAATATCTTCGAGGGAGACGGCGGAGAGTTGCGTGGTAGCGATTTGGTCCCTGCGGGCTTGTCCTAAAATAGCGTAAAACGTAGTGACACCGACTCCTTTCGGCACTTTTTAAACGTGCGTAAACCCTCGCTTTAAAATATGGTGGTTACCGGCTCATTTTAAAAGTAACATATATTTCGCGACGTCGTAAGTAACTTATTAGTATTCCATCTAAGGTTTACCTAAAATAACGTTGTATCATAAGAAGGGAACAATGTAAGCTTATATCCGTTCACAGTATTTATCGAGGTAGATGTTTGAAAAGTTTACCAAAGAAATAAGTCCTAGGTGAAAACCGGGTGTGTAAAATATAGCTTCGCCGAGTTGTCATAGGGAAAAAGAAAAGAGCGGTAACTTTAAATGGTTCGTAAGCTATTTAATTACATGGTTATAATATTTACAACCTATGTTTATTAAAGAATATATAAAACGAATAAAATTGTAAAGTAAATTTATTACAAAAAGAAAGTTGTTTAAGATCTGGAGCGGAGCCGTTAGGTTAAATTAAAGTCCTGCCAACTCCTATACGCGATTGTGTATAGGAGTTACGCTTTTCCCTCCTCGAAATCGATAAGGTCGTTGGTCGAAGTAAGATTGATTTTTATAACCGTTTTATCGTTAAAGCCGCTCGAGCGTTGCGTCGAGTCCCATGGGTAAATACGGATCTTGTAACCGTTTCCCTTGCAGCGTAAGTATAACCTGAGGTCCTTACGCTGGGAGAGTTACGTATAGTTAACCCAGGCGGCGCGCCGTTTGGAAGCGGCTCGAAAGTCGTTTACGCTAGTTATAATAACATCGCTCTGGTTATCTCGAGCAGGCGTATTACTGCCATTATTTACACCGCGGGAAGCGCCTCCGGTAGCGATAGTACCAGTATTACCATGACGAATGCGGAGATTATAAAGGCGCTCATCGATAATTTGAACGCGGGCGACCCATTTATTTTAGTTCACCGGCGTGTCGAAGGGGAACAACGTATTTGTAAGTGTATCATTCATAGCTCCCTTTAAGATGACGAGTTTCGCGGTGTATTCCTAGGCTATGCCGCCGGCTTCCGCGAATAAGGCCTTCTAAGCGTTAAAGAAAACGTAAAATCGTTTACGAGCTCCCTACTTTATGCTCCTAAGTCGAGAGATAACTACTTTAGCCGCGTTAGGGCTGTAGTAGTAAGCGCGAAGTATAACCATAAAGGTGTTGGGGTCGCTAGTGCCGCAGTCGCCTCCGCGGGCGTAATAGCTTTCTATAACGATCTTCGTGGGGCCTTCCAGCTGTTGGAAGATAGCGTAAAAGTGGTCCTCCTTAGTACCGATAAACTTCCGGTCCCGACGCAACTTGTGTATCATTGTAGCCTCCTATGCCGGAAATCGTGTCTTGACACCGGAAAACTTAACCGGCCAGTCAAGTGGTTTACGTTTAGGTCGGTAACAACCGTTAAGAGGGGCGCCAGCTTCGTATTCGGAGTCGGAGGAGGAGTCGTCGTCTGTGGTAAAGCATAAATAGTTGAAACCATTACAATATCCCATTATAAATATTGAACTTAGATATGTCTTTTTTTCCTGTGTTATTTGTATTTGACCGAGTCAGATATAAATTAGTATCGGTAAGGTTTAAAATCTATTTATGTAAAATGAAGTCTTTAAAAAAGTAATCGTTAAATTGATAAAGTTGGAGTAAAAATATAATAATACCAAAGAGAATTTAATGGTACATGTTATAAATAAAGGTTTATAAGTCTTTACACAGAACGTACTACTTTAAACCGCTCCATGTATTGCCGTTTCGTTTTATATAGCTATTCCAAACCGATCCATACATTTTTGCTCGGTTTGGAATAGGTATTCCAGACCGATCTATGCATGAAGCACTTTGCACCTTGCAAGAGTGCAGCCTGTAGTGTGAAACGTTATCGTGCACTCTGCAGGAGTGCACTCTACAATACATTGCACTGCTACTAGCATTATGTATACTATCTATGAGGGTATGTCGTAATATACACAATGAGGTATATTGAAAATTACTTTGTCCCCAACTATAGCCCCAAACCCATTCATTATTTATTCAGGGAAATGTCTCTTAATTACGCTTTTACTTTTAAGTTATTTTGGCCATGTTCCCCTAAAAAGAACAGTATTTTAGAACCCTCGAAAAGAGAAATCTTAGAGAAGATAAAGACCTGTACCATTACCAGGAAGGTATCATATGACTTATAGCCCTATCGGTTTCAAGAAACTAGCGTTATATCCAAATCAACGGTGAAAAACAGGAGTTAGATCTAGTACACCACGCCCTATAAGGGGCTTTAGCAGAAAATAAAAGAAAAAAGGGGCTATAGTACTAACTTTAAGTCAAATATTTACCTTCGGCTTTGCCGTTATCGTCTATATACCCTTTGCAAAACGAGTCAAGATTTTACAAAATAGTTTAACAAAAAAATTCGTAATCTTTTTTTTCGGCAGTTTTCCAATATCAAAAATTCCCAGCACATTTTGAAGGTTAACTTACTAAAGCGGCTGAAAAACTCTACGACATTGGTTGAGAATCCTTTAACCCTAGCTGTTTTTTGGAAGAAAAAAACTATTATAGGATGGCGTAAGTCTACTATAATGGTAGAAGATATCAAAATCATCGAGGTTAATATCTCTTATAACACTGTAACCGTAGCTCCAAACTCTAAGTAAAAAAAAAAGTATTCGTTAAGTATCGATGAAAATATTAAATAACCCGCAGGCAAGTTCGTTAATAGATACTATTGTTAACATTAACATAGTACAATTTGTTTGTTCAGTTATTAAGCAAAACAAATATGTAACTATATAGGAAACCTTGAAAAACCCAGGTACTGAAAATATGGAAAAGGCCATCCACAGTAAGATACGGAGATTGTTATCACTTAAAGTCTTCAAAGCTATCAAAAAGGATATAAATCGTCATACTCCAACCGCAACAAAAGTTACCAAAATGAAAACTAACTTGAAAGTTCATTTTGAAAGATATAAGATTAAGATGGTAATGCAAAAGTTAAGATCTAAGTATAGTATTAAATATATTAAAACTTCTATTGTAATATTAAAGTCGTATTCATAGAGGATTCTCGTCATACTTACTGATTTCTATAAATGGGATATCGACGAAATCGATATTCTTTCGGCTTTCCTAAAAAGGAAACTTTGATAACTGATGTTAATGTAAATCACGGACACAATCGGGAACTTTTTATTGGTATATCCAAAAAGAAAAGGGTTTTTATCTAAAGGTTAAACAAATCGTTCAGCTATTGACCTCTCTTTACAGGCTGAAACAGACTTTAAAACAATATTTAAATAGATTGTAAGCAACATTTAATAATTTTAAGCTCCAAAGATAAAACATTAATAACGTGGTATACATCAAATATTTCCTTTCCCTTATTATATATACTTACGTTAACAACTTTCTTATTATAAGCTTTGACCTAATATTTATCAAGGTCTTTAGGATAGATGTTGGAAATCACGTTGAGTATAAGAACTTAGGATAGATAGAGCACTTCTAAAGGGCTCATATTTTAAGGAATAAAGACGTATATACGATTATATTGGCTTAAAATGTATATATTTAAAGGTTTTTGGACTTTAAGGTAAAGAAATTAAACAGATATCTAGCTTATATCCACATTTCTTTTAGATCACTTGTTTATTCCGTGCCTATGCCCTTTGAAAATTATGCTAATATATCAAAAATCATAGAGTATTAGTTAGATATAGAGGCCTTAGCTAAAGAACGAGTTAAACCAAGCTGGACATCGCTTTACTAATATTGATATTTTCACACTTTTACCATAATCCTTTACCCCAAAACACTACACTTACTAATTTCGCCTTTAGATACCTGAGACGATTTAAAGACCATAAATCATAAGTTATTCGAAAAATTCGATTAGCAAGTCCGTATCGCAACGGCATAGACTTCATAGAAAATTACCACATAGACTTTGAAGGGCTGTAAGTCAACGGCTAGTGTAATTCCAACTGGAAAGGGGATAAAGCTACTGGAAATTCTACCAATAGATATACAATTTAAATTGTTAACAACATTATTAATTGGGTATCCAAGCGAGTATTCAGAGTAAAACTCTCTTTAATAGATTCTAAAAGCTTGTAAATAATGAGGGTTACTCAAATACCCTTTGGTTAAAGAAAATGTTTATAAATCCACGCATTACAATCATGATTACGATATAATTGATTAATATAGGAGTTATCAAGTTATCTAAGAACACTAAGTATTACTAACGCACTTAATACATAATCTTTGGAAAACACTTTGTAATAGATCAAGTGAAGCTTAGTATAATACAAATCAAATGGGTTGCCTCGGATAAACAATTAGTAGATGGGTTCTCAAAACTACTACCGAGGGAAAAATATAAAGTAAAAATGCAACGGCATAACCTGGTTAACCTATTAAGTTCAAATTTATGGTATGGTTTATAAACCTTCCTGCTCCAAGTAGCCTTTTCGCTTTATAGGTATGAACGGGTAAATTGGTATTGGTATAAACTTTTGGATATTGAAAAAGAAGGTACTGTAGAGGTTATTGGTTCAAATTGGACTACACATGTTTTGTTTGTTTTTACATTTATAGACTCTTTTTTCTCTAAATTACACTTCCTTCACTTCACCATTTACTTTTTGTTTTTTCTTCTCTTTCTTTTCATCATCTTTTTTACAAGTGGATAATACATTTTTAGGGAGTGTGTTGGAAATGAAAATGGTAAAGTTACCTAACACATTTATCAACTAAGCCATTTATTACTTGGTACAACTTCAAGTACTAAATCTGTTAACACCGTAGGATAAGGAATTCTCCGGAGATGGAAATATATTCAAGACGCACATTTATTTACTAGTGCAATTACTCGTATTAACTAGTACGATGCATCACCACAGAGATGCTCCCTAAGCTAGTACTAATTAGTACAAAAGAACTAGTATTTACTAGTATACATTAGTATTAACTAGTATAAAGTCTCGACCTCTTATAAAGATCTCTAAGAAGATACACTTTATCATATATCACGTGCTCTATGTAGACTCTAAAAGTACTTAAGTCTAAATGCACACACAATATCTTCTTATTTAGTACCTTCAACAATTCGTGACTTCGTTTATTCGACGTCTTTTTCTCTAATGTATAATAAGAAATTTAGGCTAATTTCTCATCAGGTGCTTTCAGGTGGCTGGCGAGAATATCGATTACTACTACCGCCTTACAGGTAGGACTGCGTTAATTTTATATAGAGAAGTTCAACAACATTTTCGTATATCGACGTATGGAGAGCGACCCCGCTTAATAATCTTTGACTAAAGGTATGTAGCCTAAGGCGCGAAGAGCTTCTATCTCTCCTCAAGGTGACAAGGTTTGTGGCAACGCCGACAATAAGAGTAATAATAACAACGTCGACGCGGAAGACGACGATGAAGATGACAACAAAATTTCCCATTCCTACTCTCCTTTCCCATTTAACAGCTTCTAACCAGCCCTTTTTATTTTTAGCGGTATAAAACAGCCTATATACAAAAAACGACATGATAAAATTGTAAATACAGAAGCTAATAATATAACAGCAAAGTGACAAATAGCATTTATTAAAATTGAAATATGTAGCATAAGGAGTCAATAATAAATTGAAAGCGTAAAATACAAAAGAAAAAAAAATAGATATAAAAGATTATATTGATTAGAGGCTAGGCGTACTTATTCTTTAGTAAAATTAAAAAATACAAGTTTAAAAATACAAGCTTTTCAAAGACATCATTCAATACTCCTTTGATCATTATATCTGTGAGGTCTTATTTCCCGTAAAATAAAATTATTTCGCTGCATTGATACGATTTAAGTAAAAGTATAGCATAATTTATAAGTCTTTTTTTATTTGTTGTTCTAAGTGTGTCAAACTATTCGTTAAGGGAAAAAAAGACCATACAAACTACCAAAAGGGGGGGTTTTATTTCAAGGTTCGAAATAATAATGGGAATGGTTACTACTATGGTAATACCAAAGTCAAAGCCTCTAACTATTTTCTAAATTTCTAAGTCGAAAAAATCTATATTACTCGTTTATACTTAGTCGAGTTTTAATTAATAATATTATTGCGTAGGGTATACCCATTTTAGTTCAGTATTTTAATACTGATACCTAATATATACCTTATTATTAAATTATAATCGTCATTTTCGCTGATGAATCATTATAAAAAAATAAATGGTATCATTGTTTATATATTGAAGATTACAAAGCGTATCAGTAGAAGTTGAGTGTATTATTTGTGTGCCTCCTGAATTGGCTGCAAAACAAGTACAGCATTCGCCCACTTTACACTAGAGCATGACTCAAGCAATTAGCCATAAAAATAAGTATGAAGACTTCCTAGTGGTCTGTCCAACCTAGAATAATACATTCACTACTTAACTATTACAATACTAAGGTAAATTTGACTCATCCAATAGATAACGTTGTAACTTTTAAAGCCCTACTAATATTGATTACTGTTTATTAGATTAGGCATAAACAAGCTAAGTAAAAGAAGAAGTTACTTTCTAGCTATGATTTTTGAAAGACGAAGGTAAAGGCAAAATTATTGCATAAGGCTCCTACGAATTACATTGGTCTTCACGGTAATAAATAAAATAAGAATACTCTTAGGTTACGTCGGTTTTTACGGAAATTGAGAGTTAGTCAAGATATTTCTATCGTAAACACTAAGAAACCTTTACGTAATCCTTTTCAAAAGCGTTGAGGTTTTCCGCTAAAAGATTCAAATCAATAAGTTAACAAACAGTTAAGTTAGTACTATTAAGTATGTTGTTATTGTAAAAACTACTCAGTCTTACGGCTCATGACTCTTAACCTGCGCCCTTTACTAACAATAAATAACTTCTGAATTTACCTTTACACAATGTTTTTCTTAATACCATTTTTTCTCCTTAATATCACTTTTTCCTCTTTTTATATTTCGAAATCGCTACTCCGAGGGAAAATACCAAAATGCGTTAAAAGAGTCGTATCGTGCGATCCAAAGCAATGTCGCCAAGTTTTCACGCGACTTTACGCCAAGAATATTAAATCACACACTAGCTAAAACGTAAAGATGGTACCCAGTTATGAATATATATATGCAGTTAAGGCCTTTAGAATTTTGTTCGCTAACTACTACGATAAAGAACTTTGGATTAAGGATGTTAGCGTGTTTTTACCTAAGGTCACCCGACTAATTACGTTGGCCAGTACATCTTAGATACGGACCTCGAAAAAGATTTTGGCCATGGCGTTCGCACCTTTCAAGACTTCCGTAAGTCTTTTTGAATACTTGATGATTGACATATGAAAAATGATCTAACATACAGTCAAGGAAAAGTTAAATGAGGAGGTTATTTGCTGTAGTATTTTCATTCTAAAAAAAAATGAATTAGTATGGGAACAAAATTTCTTTAATTTAACCTAACAAAAAGATTCCCTTTAAAACCTCAATCAACAAGAACTTTAAGGTAAAGACAAAGACATTAACGACTCTAAACGCCCCTACACGCGATTTAAAGAAACCCTACTTAATTCCGAGTTGAGTTAAGCCTCTTTATGCGCTAATAATAACGAACTTGTTAATCTGTACGGAAGCCTAGCAACCTTTACATAATAGCGCGAAGTACGCTTTTAACGGCGATGAAACACGTGAACCAGCGGCAGCCAATGTGGTAAAAGGTATTGATGTTGGTGCGATTCAATGGTTAATCAAAGAAAAATTGTTAAATTCCTTCAAACCCCCCCTACAGTTAAATGCCTCTTGCCCTCTAGCTCTTTACTTAGAATCGCCAAGTTCCTTAAAGCGAAGTTTCCCACGATTGGTACGCTTATAAGCACTAGAATATTACAGGTGATATTCCAAGGCGTTAGTACTTAGGATAAGCGATTAGAAATTGCCCTTAACACTGCAACTCGAGGGTTATAAGGCTTAAATGGATGGGAAACACTAATGACGATTAAGACAACTATCGTAACCTTTTCCCTAAACCTGATAAAATAGTCAATATTAATTATAAGTTCTTCACAGACTTTTCTAAGGTTTGGAATAACAAATAGAAGTATAACAAGAATTTTTACAACCTTCTTAATTCGAAGATAATTCCTTTCCTCAATATCCGTAGGTAAACCAAGGTTCCTTCTTCGGGTTTTTACTTATTATTTTCCAGAATGTTTACAGAGTACGTCAGAAACTATTACCTAACCTCTTTAACATGAGTAAAAATTTTCCTCGATATTGATAAAAGTAGAAAATTTTATTTCGAATACGATGTCTATCTCATGTAATATTATAGATAATCAGCTATTACAAGGTAAACGATGATAATAGTCGAAGAAAATAGGAGAAAACACCGATGAATGTTTTAAATCAGATTATTTATAAGCTGACATTATACTAGTAAGTAATGGAGACGGCTTACGCTAACGAAGCCACATTCCTCTAATAGGTATATGCAGTTGTTATAGGCGTTAGCGAGTTTAAATACGCTTTAAAACGTCCAAATATCATTTGTACTAGTTCTGGTTCTTGTTTACGACCGTAATAACATGTAAGATAAATTCTTTTAGTATATACCCCTTAGTTAATGACTTCCGTAATAAAAATAAAAAAGATCGCGTACTAATATATTATAATTATCGTAAATATAGACGCTTTCAGTGCTCAAAATCTAGTTTAATTACTTTGGACTAATGGTTACCACCCCACTGGCGCCAACAAAGGCGAAACGTATGCGAACTTACTTATTGTAAGAACTATAGTCGTAATAGTGGCAATAAATATAGTATTTATAGTAAGTCTATCTTTCAATTACCTGGTCACTCTCCGTTATAACGAAATGATAAACTAGTAATATACTACATCTAATACCTCTCTGCTTTTATGAAAATTAAATTATATAGCATCACGAATTTGAAAAGTAAAATAATTGTTAACGGCGACAATACCCCTAGTTAAATAAAATAATATAAAGATATTGCTTTTTATACGGCTCAAAAACTAACCTTTATGCCTTTCTATATCTCCTCAGTAACGAAAAACCTTACTTTTACTCCAAATAAGCCACCTACCCTTTATATACCTTTAACCTTCGCGATCGTTACGAAGACTACACGTTTTAAGGTATTATGCTAAACACTGGGTTCATTGCGTACTTAATATGTGGTTATTCGTAATACATGGCATTACTGAAAGAAACTACTACAGCTACGAGATTCAATCGCCAAAATACTGATAAAACTAAAGTTGGCTTCGATCCAAGCGAATAATTATGGTTACTGGTGACAACAGTAGTTTAGACTATTGTTTGGTTTTTTAAGTTTTACATCTCTAATAACTTACACTTTTCCTCATTTTTTGAAAGTATATAAATATTCTTACCATTAACATCAACTTTGACTCTAATAAATTTGTAAAAAACGGTGAAATATTTTCCCTTGTCTGCACATGAGGGCATTTACAGTTTCATGTTCAAGATCAAAAGGTAACAGTATGAAACTTAATATAATAATAAATACGTTCATTACATTGGCACTCATACTAGACAACTGTTAATAGGTGATACGAAGTCTTGAAGTATGCAATTCATAAGAATGTGGAATATTTTAATTTGAAAAGCATTAAAATCTTTACCCATATTGCTAAATATATGCCTAAACCCTACGAAGATTTAAATTTACACTAACAACAATTAATACCTTAACTTCCAAATATTCATTCACACATTTTACTTAGATAACAAGCCTATTATTTATATTGATAACTTCGCAACCTCTTTTCATAAAACCTAGTTTTTAAAGTCCCTATTAATACAGAATACGTGAGAACATTAAACATATTGTAAATTAACACGTATTTGAGTCCACATAACATCGTTGTTCACGATTCCGGTTTTAATTTCATAGCGACGGAGTTTCATATAAATACCAAGATAATAGGGATTTAATGTTAAAAGGTACCTATTAAAACTTTTAAAAGTATTAGAAAGATCGAACAGGTATACATACTACTTCGTCAAGCGTACGATATGCTTAAGCTAGAGATTACAAGCTTTACGAACCAAGATGCACGCCTTTAAATATCGTAAAAGGGAATGACTGATATTAAAGACCCTAACGGATAAATGTTAACGCTATTGGTCTATAGAGCGTACCCAAATTTAATAAGTAAATCTTTACTAGTAACAAGTACCAAGAAAACCGTTGTGGTTTACGAAAAAACACTAAATAAATTAGGGATGGAATCGGTACCGTATTAAGTCTATAATACCCTTAAGACCAAAAATAGCCCCACGATAATTAACGGACTTACCTTACCATTGCAAAGCAAAGTTTTCGGGTAACGTGAGCTAGACAAATGTAATAACTCATATAATATTTTAAGCAACGCTAACGTTAAAATAGTCGTTAAAACTTTTAACATTATCGTGATATTACATATTATTTAGGTTAAACACTATATTAGGGAGATAGATAGTAATAAAGATCTTTATTTTAAATGACGAAATTTATACGACCCCCTTTTACCTGTTATCGACAAACTAGTGGAATGTTACCGGTGCAGAGGACCAATAATAGGAAGGAAAGAAAAGAATAGGAATATAAAACGGACCGCATTTATAATATATTTTAGTTCAAGTATAAAGGGAATAACAACGTAAACTTGATATTAAATCTCCGGTTACAAAATGTTATTAAAGTTTCCGGCAAACCTTTTAAGGAAAACGATAGGATCGAGATCAACGGTCTCCTTATTCAAAACGTTATATAAATGGTACCTAATGCCGACTTAAATCTTTACGACCCGAATATTACGATTTTAAGGTCGAAAATTATATACGAAGTCAAAGGTAAAACCATAGGGAAGTTATACGAAAAGTTACGCCTAATATCTTGATTATATAGAGGTAAAGGTAAGGATGAAACCCTTAAATAATCGACAACAATTTAAAAGATTAATTAACGTTTTGTAGTCGCTTCAAGAATAACTTTCTTAGCTAAAAATAAAGGGGAAGTTTACCCTCAATAGCCGCGATATAACGAAAATAATACGTAATTATCGACTGATTAATTACGGATCGTATAATTGGGATTACAATAGGAATTACGTGCCACTTATATTCTAGATATGGTAATACAATATATTAAGTTACTATACGAAGTTACTAAAACAAACTTTTATTAGGTTTTAACTTATCGATCGCTTTTGAAGTGACGGTTAGGAATAAATCTTTTAATATACGATTCGAACTTATTTGTAGCTAGTAGTATAAAAAGGACTTCAGCTAGATAGGCATATAAATTTACAATAACCTGTTCATTGAAACTGCCTACTTTGTGGTGTCGGAATAGAAGGCGATTAAGAACTCTGAGTTCTGAAATTCTAAGCCAGTTACTACTCTCGCGAAGTGTAAACAACTTGACTTTCACGGATCTTCAATCCACATACCTGATATTAATACTGGTCTGAATTTGAAACAAAAGGGTTAGAACGCTACCTTAACTATAGTTAATAAGACTAATATAGTTATGGCTTATCGGTACTTAAACCAGCATGCTTGTAGTAATTTTATCGTTATCTTATGATAATTAAAAGCCTCGTACAACCTGCTTATACTATATAAATATAAAGTCCAGCGGACAATTATTTAACCGTTGGAAGAAAACGTTTAAATGAACAATGCGAAAATTAAAACAGAGTATGAATATAGCTTTAATTAACCTATCGAAGGCCAAATTAATAATTTTGACAGACGACTATTTTGTAAATAACACCAATTTAGTTTTGAATATCGAGTTTTTGATAACCATCAGTCAATAAAGACAGGCGGAAATACTTATTAAGCATTACTAGCAATCTAATTTACTGGATCTCAGTCAAACACTTAAGGATTATACGAAATATGTTAACTTTATGGATTTACAATATAATAAGTAGCTTTAATATAGGTATTATATTGTAAAAACTTTCAACTTTCTTTCCGGAAAACTATAAATTCCCCTTATCCCGATAGTAATCTGTACTGACTCAAAAGTCCTATTTTAATTCCTTTTGAAACTTGGAAATACTAGTGAAAAACACTTCATAATAAATGTAATATCACTTTGTAAAACCTATAAAGGCAAGAAAATCATGTATTTCCGATAAATAAATAAAAAGAATAGTCCTTCCCACGCCATATCGAAGGCATCATTGAATAAGGCCTTGAAAAGGTTTGTGTAAGGCAAAATACTAAACATACGCATCGAAACCTACATTAACAAACCATCTGGTAAAGCTAAATTATATACTAGTACTCAGGGATATTATGACAAGCTGGAAAATTGTAATGGTAAATGCGAAAATGACTTCTTGAAATAACACGGTAAAATCAAAGGTAACGGTGGGTAAATTGAACCATGTAAGTTCAGCAAAAAAATAATAATAATAATCTAAGTTTATGAAAATAACCAGCAATAGTAATGGTCATAACAGTACAGTTTACTCACATAGGTTACTAACGTGGTAGAAGACTTAAACTACGTGAGTTAAAACAGCTTATAGCGATAAGAGGTCAGTACGCGTAGGTTAATGGAAAAAATCTCATATACGGGAGTTGGTAAAGTCGGGACTCGGAGCTGTAGGGAAAAAAAAGGGAGTTAAAGTTAATTTGAGTAAGAAAGTCAACTAGAATTAACAGTGTTTTAGTCAGTTGATGAGGAATTAATTTGATGGTAACAGGAATGGTTTGATCGACCACACTAGTGTACTTGTACCAAATGAAGAGCCTCCAGTATTGAAATAATAGTAATTACGGTGCAGTAGGTCAAATTTACTTATATTAAAGTTAACTATACTAACTACAAGTTGATTGTATTGTTTGTGTGCGTACTTCATTAGTTGCAAGTCCAGTACAGTATATAACCACTTCACACTAGAGTACAGGCCAAGCAGTTAGCCATACAAATTAGTGTGTAAACCGGCTATCGGTTTGCAAAACCAAAAACAATACATCCACAACTTGACCATTGTAATACTACTTTTACTTCGAACAATCGAATCAAAAATGTTACAAAGTCTAAAGCCCTACCAACAATAGTTATTGCCACTTGGTAAATGTTACCTTAGAAGCTTTTTAGTCCCCTTTTTTTCCCTTATACTCTCATGCCATTATCTAACAAAACAAACTCGTCTCGTTCGATAAGTTTATAAACATATTTTAACCCTTCATTTCGTTTCTTTTCCAAGAGTTAGGTTTTTTTTTTTTTCATTTCCAAACTAGTACCTCAAATTTCAACGGTAACTTTTATATGCCTGTTTCCCGCGGACCGTTTTCCGTTGAAAAAGCTCAAAGGATATCGTTTTTACCCTTTTAAAAACGTACCTTTATTGTAATTTTTTTCATGAGATTCATTTTTGAAATGATATTTTATAACAATATTGAATCAGTGTGTGGTTCAAGGTAGGTACTGAATATAAAGCGTGTAATATTAAGATTTTTCTGATAAAATATATTGTTCACAATGTTTACGGCTATTTACAAAATGCATTCCCTTGAATTCATTACATTCAATTCATTTTATAATACCGTATACTTCTTTTTGAACAGTTCGTAACATCATTTATATCTACTACTACTTTAAGGCGCCGTTACTAATATTTGCCGGAATTCATTTCTAGTTACTTTGACTTTAGTTTGTTATTTATTATAATTGAAAAACACACCTTAAACGTGTGTGATTCAATTCAAAGGTCTAAGATGTGGTTTTGTATAATAGTTTACTTAGATATTTAAGTTGTTTAATACGAAAGTGTTTTACGGAATTTCATGATTAAAAGGAATGGTGCAGCATCGATCGAATGAAAGATAGGCAGTTTGTTAAAGTATTTAATATTTATAATAACATCATAATGAAAGTTAATATAGTGTTATAAACAAAATTTACATCATTGAAAGGCTTATTAGTACAACTGGAATGCGAAGAAGAATTTAATCATAACTTTTAAGGTTTTCTTTTCCATATTTGTATTAATAGTAGCGAAAAAAAAAGCTTTAAAATGTTTTTGAATCTGGTACTCAAACCGTTAGTATAACGTATGTAATTACATTTATATTGATTAGGCGGGAAAAATTATTCGTATTTCATGGAAAAAATATAGGTATTTGTTGGAATAGTTCTATATGCAATGCAGTAGGTCAACTTTACCTATAGTAAAGTTGAATGTACTGCAAGTTGAATGTGTTGCTTTTTGGGAACTTGGAGTGGGCGTAAGTCGAGTGCAGTACGCTGCACTTCACTCTAGGGCACGAGCCAAGAAATTGGGCATACAAATTACAGTGCAGACCGGCTAGCGGTCTGCCAAACCTAAAACAATACATCCACTATCTAACCATGCAATACTACTGTTACTTCGAAGACCAATCGAATCGACAACACTGTATAGTCTAAGGCCTACCAATATTATTAAATTTTAAATTAGAAAGAAATCAATACTTTATGAAAAACGCGAATGAATTAATTTATTATGGTTTTTTTCTCAACATTTGATTTATCAATTGAAGCTCAATAATACAGGAATCGTGTTTGTAAATTTATTATATAAAATTGAATTGGGGCGAATGTAATATTTATTATTATTATTCCGAGAAATGACGCCTTATATTTTTTTTGTGATTTTTATCGGTATTTTTTCATCCGATGAAGTTGCAATTTGGAAAATTCGTTACAAAAACATTGAATTGCCGTTTTCCAGCGGTCGAAAATTCCGCCATATCATTATTTGATATAATGCTCCGAAATTGGTTATTATACCTATTAGAAAATATGAATTGCAATATTATATAGCTGTTTGACAAGTCTTTTTCCTTAATGACCCCGTGTTATTCAAGAATAAATCATTTTGTAAGCCTATAAATGTTCGTTTATCCATTTTCATCAATCATGAGTCGTTACATAGATTTTTTCTTCTTCGACTTGGCTTTCTTATAGGTTTTTTCATATATTAAATGGTTTATTTTCTTTTTGGTAACTTTGTCATCTAATACATAAGTTTTAAATTATTATTATTTTGTTCGAGCGCATAATTGGTCTATAATTGTAGTTTAAGACGAATTTGCTTGTTTCAAATGGTTTGTCGACTTGTAGCCGACTTTATTGTAAACGAGGTTTCGTTCGAGTAGATTCATAGGCTTTTATATGTTTTTTGTACCTGTACGATGAACCCAATCTTTGTAGATAGCTTTGTTCCTAATTATTGGGGTATATTTGTTAGTATCTCACTGGTTCACGGTTTCCAGAGTTCTTTTTTTTATTCTATCGCTTTAATATATGTATTTGGAGCATCGGTAGAGGTTTTAATTTTTCGGATATACTTTGAATAGTAGATTCAAAACATTGTAAATAGTTCTAATAATATCCGCTTTTATGATTCACTGGTCTTTATCTTGATCTTTCCTGGTTATAAGTACTGATTTCATTTTTTTTCATCGATATATCGAGGTTTTTAGTATTGTTTTACAACTTGAACTCAAATATTCAAAATTATTTGCTTGTTTAAATAACGTAAGGCTTGAATCAAAGTTTTTACGGTAAGCTTTTATAATTGTTTGAGTAAACAATCTGTTGTTTTTCTACTACATTTAAAGCGTTACCTAACAATTCTGAAATTTCGTTAGTAAGATAGTTTATATCTTTGGTCGTTACTGTAACGCATTATTATAATTGATTTAAGTTAAATACCATATAAGTCTCGTTTAATTGCTATCATATAATTGTTGTTTTGTTGCTGCATCGAAGTATATTTTCCAACGGTTCTAAGACTTCACGAATATATTTACCTATATTAGTTGGTATATGTGACATCTTTATGTCGTTCAATCAAAATTATGGGCTATATGATGTAAAATTCGAAAGTTTCAATTTCCAGTTTTCTGCAAGTATTTAATATTGTACCAATTTTTCATTAAATATGTTATATAGTTCGCTACTACAATCATTACTTTTATTCCATAGTTTGGGGAATTTTGTAATCTCTAAAAGGTTCTTTTCGTTAATGAGTAACCAGTAAAGATGAAGGTTACGGTATCAGTAGTGGTTTATAGATATTGGTTTGTAAAGTTCGCATAGCATCTTATAGCCTTTTATATTTCTTTCGAAAGCGTTGTTTTTATAATTTAACTCGGATTTAGCGAGGTTAGGAGGGTTGTTTGTCGTGGGTGGTAAGTAACCTGTTTTATTGTTCTTTTTGAAGTCATTTGTTAAAGGGGATGAGTCTCAAAGTCAAATGGTGGATAATTTTTATTGCTTTTCCTCTTCTTTCAAAAAATTCTTCCAAATTCGTTAAATATGTATATAGTACGGCCGATTTCGCCTAACGTCTTACGCTTTGCATACTTGGGGTGCCTTCGATTTATTTCCTGTTTCGCATATCTTTCATAAGCTGATTTAGACGTTCCTCTAATTAGTATCCTTTTATAAAGTCTCTCTTTAACACCTGCATATCATTTTAATTCAGTATCTCATGGAGTTGATCTGTAGTAAATAAAGATTCGAGAATGCAACCATTTTTTCCACCGGATGTATAATACCTTAATTCATATTTATATCAATAACACTTTCAAGGTTGCGTTATACGCCATATGGGGAATTTCTAACGTACAATTCGAAATTTACTCTCAGAAATAATCGAATTTATTAAACTCTTAAGTCTTTTCCTTCTAATGGAAAAATATTTCGTTTCTTAAATACGTATTTTCCGCATGGAAGTAAGGATCCTATACCGGCGTTTCAATTATATTGATCCAAAAATTGAAAATAATATACTTTCAAACGCTTTTCCGAAAAATTGTGTACTGGAACAAAACTTCCATATACGTGCTTACTTTGGTTAAGTTCGTTGTTAGAATAGTTATTAAATATTTGTCGTCGTGTTTAAGGTGCTATTCTGAATGTAGTGTAATTGTAGATATTATTATACATCTCTATAGATAGTAAGCAGACAAGCTGTAAGTTACATCCTTGCGAAGTGCACAGTAACCTACCACAATGCAAGGTGCATTCTTTCAGAGTGCATGATAGCGTTCCACTGCCCAGACGGGGTATTGACCAAGTGCATGGTAAAATGCCACTGCTCAGGAGGGAGATTGGCAGAATGTATAGTAAAGTGCCACTGCCTGGGTAAAAGCTTCTAAGCTTCCACCCTAGGAGTAATTTTTCCGCAAACCTTTTCTCACATTTAACTATCCAACTCCAATGTATATTATTACGTTTACATGAAAGTTCCTAGTAAAATAACCCTTACCGATACTAATCAGTAGCCAATTTGGTCGATTACAAACAGTTAAGGGGAAAAAACAATGATTCTAAGTTAAATACATTGAACGGAATACTATAACGTTTCAAACTATCCGTACTTTAACACAAAGGTTTACATGAAATACAATAAAGTGTAAAAAAAACCAAGGTAACTTTAAAAAGAATTATTTTAATACGATATTACTAATTCAGTCAATAATTTGTTTACTATTAGCCATATTGCAATACTAGCAATTCGGTTATCGTTTTATTACGCATGAGCTTATGAAAACCAAAACCATTAACACTCGAAATCCTTCGTTGAAACCAATCCTATTTGAAAGTAATATCAGAATCGCTTACAAATTTGGGAAATAAATAAAATACAACTTTTAAAGCGCTCTCTACAAATAATCCACGCTCTAAAAGAAATATCCGAAAGCGCTTTAAACAAAGTAACTTAAACACAGCGGAATTTCGACAATTTACCCATAAAAACTTGGGCATAGTTCCGTCAATTCTGAAAAACAGCTAAGATAACTTCCAGAACGCTTCAATATACTCCGCGCGTTCATAACTATAAACCCACCTAAAATAACTTTAAATCAATGTAACAAATACATTGTCTTCTTATTGCGATATAAATTATATTTAAGAAACGTTTCAACACTTTTAAACCTAAAAATATGAAATAATATCCTTAAAGTGTCGACAAAAAGTTAAAACCTTAAGTAAAGAATACATACGTTACAAACTTGATTTTTCGCTATTAAAGAAACAACTCCTAAAGTATCAGAATATTTGATAATTCCTGAAATAAAAAATCCAGGTAAACGCTGAGAATATGGCATACGGTATGCAACTCGATTTGTAAAATACTATAAGCTTCACTTGAGAATGGAGAAATCAATACTCTAAGTAGAAAAAATGGCCGCATTATAAAAACCTTACTTTTCATAGCTTTACTCAACGAAATACAAAATTAAAAACGAAGTATTATAACTAGACTTTACAAAAGGATACTAGTTAGCAGAAAGTAAAGAATGAATTATGAAATAAATACAGAAGAAGTCTAAAATATTTTACGTACTTAGAGTTTGATTAGATTAGGAATATTGAAAACAGTTTAAGATAGGCATAGAGAACTTCAAAAATTAATAAAACAGGAGAAAAGACTATGAAAATCATCCACTACTTGAGTCTAATACTGTAACTTTCCAAAATGAATTTTTACCCATAAATAAAAACCAAATCACTCCCCGAATAGAATTAACGCCCTTTTCGACAATAACAAAAACGGCCCAAACAAGGAAAACTATATTCCCTAAGATAAGATAGGCGACGTCAAATCATGATACGAGCCTTACAAATTAATTCCTACTAACCACGACTCTTACCACGACCTTCCGCTCCATTGGTTCCCTACTAACAAAAAAAACCTTATAAAGCTTACTAACTGTACCAGGTAATAAAACAAGGACGATAACTATAACGGTGAACCCTATAATATCATCGATAATAAAATCCATGTAATGTTAAATACTTACAGAAAATTGGATATTTAATCTTTAAAATTTTATATGATTTTACGTGTTATGTTAACAAGAAATACCCAAAGAAAATTATATACCGCACTAAGGAAGCGAAGAAATTGACGAAGAATTTAAACCATTCAAAAATAAATTTCAATACGAAAAAAACACGAATTTTACGACAAGAATTGGAGAGACACTACGATGGAAGGAAATATGCAGGGAATGAACGTAAAAACACTAATACGAATACATTACAAGTGTTTAAAGCCCTCTTTGCGAATTTTCGGAAATTACAGGCGGTCTTGAAGCGAAAATATAAAGAAAACCAACTGTTTATCCAAGCAATTATGAAGACGTACTGGAAAAATCTAGACTTTTACCTTATGTTATTTAAATCGAATTTTTTTTTGAAAAGCTTCGTATACTGGTTTCAAAATAATATTGAAAACTACGATACACCGATAGGCGAGTCTCGGATGAGTATTGGTAACCAGTAAGGCTAAAAACGAAGGCCAAATTACAAAAGATGACCTTGCAAAAACAATTCACCACATTTTAAATTCACGATTAAAAGTGTACCCGAGGAAAAAGGTATATAACAACCCCAAATACAGGTATAAAGGTAACAAATACTATAGAGAAATCCCTGGAAACCAAATTCAAAGCAGTAAAAAACGGCGACGATACTACAATTAAATACGAAACTTACTATAAATACTACAATACACGTGGAAAAGTATAGACGGCTTTATAGGCTTTTAGCAACGATATATTATATATAATAAGGCCAGATATCAGTCGACTAATCATCTGTTATATAGGTAAATTCGGGCCAAAAGATAATTTTAAACCAATTATACACACGAACACTGAACGGTAGCTTTGTTTATAGTATATATAGCAAATAGGGAAAAAGTCAAAAAAAAAATCGATATTTACCTTAACTGATATACCTCTGGAAAAAGGACTCGGAAATCTAGACATAGGTAATGATCTAATATAGAAAACAGATCAAAGAGTATTGATACGCCTGTAAAATGCTTCATTGCTTTATAATCTAAACTTTAATGGCGAAAGCGGCGTATTGAACGTTTATATAACATCGTAATTTACACTTTCCAAAAGGTAAAACAACCAGTTGTACGACATTATTTCAAACACCGGCGCAACAAAAATCTTCACCGTCGAAAAATAATAATTCGACGCTTTCGCTGCGAAATTTCCCAAATTTCAATTCGACCGGATAAATAATACGGAAAAGTTTTATTTGGAAAAGGTAAGGCATTATTACTTAATATAATCGTTAAGAACATACGATTCTAACTGGTTGAATTTTACGTAATAAACTTTAAACAGTAGTTTTACTATCGTTAACTAATACAAATAAAAATAAAAATAAGGTTCGAAATACAACTAGTTAACTCGTCCATGTTTCGGATAACGTATCTGTACCGCTCCGTTTGAAGTTTAAGCACTTATAGCTTTTCCTAAAAACGCGTATTATCAAAGCCGTTTACATGACCTGAACGAAACATAGAATATTACAACTTCATTTTAAACGCTAGGTGGCAAAACTCTATTGACGGTAGGTTTACGTAACAAAATATACAAATATAGGATAAAAACTACTAAAAGCTATCAAAACATTTTTCTAAAAATACCAATTGAACTGATCAGGTCTATAACAGTTTAAATTAGGATTTTGAAATAACATAAACTCATTTTAAGTTGTTATTATAAGTATAATATACTATAATGGCTAGCTTGTGATATACGTCATCAACGTAACAACAGTATTTAGAGTCGCGAAATCTACGCGAAATGCTTTCGATGTGTAATATTAGGATGTTTTACTAAATTAGTAAATGAATGACGATTTAAGGTATTCGAATTAAATTACCTATCATACCATTTTAGCTTTGGAATAGATCTAGTATCATAAAAATGCCAAAATTACGGATAGCAAATGTAAAAAAATACAGGTAAAAAGCACTATAAGGTATACAAAAATGCGAATAGTTTAACGAATTGTTGATGAAAACATATACGATATTATTTCCAAAGTTCAAAAGTACTAATTATATGGATGCAATTTTACAAATCGCCAAAAGCGCCGTAAATAACACTTTTAACCCGAGGTAGTTATTCCTAATACAGCGTATCTTCGGTATTTATTACGAACTTTATACGGATTTAACGTTATTACTAGTCCCGGTATAAAGTGAGAATACTATAGCGAAATCCATGATGATATTACGGTGACTACGGGTTAAACGTAATATTTGAACAACATTAGCTACAAAAAAAGGACTCGGGTAAGGCTGATGTTTAAAATCTACTATTATAATCTAAAGTCCTGGTTTGAAAGATGAAGGACATATAAACTGGCTTTTGAAGGATGAACGGGTTAAAAAGCTACACTATACCAGTAAACTTGCCGAATAATACGAAGTATTTCGTTAAAAAAATAATACTAGGATATAAAAAGGAAAAGGTAAACGATAACGGCCTAAAAATGCATTTCGAAACGTATTACTAACCATATTACTCCTATAATAACGAATGAGAACCGCCACCAAAAACCATATAACCTTCCGATTAACTATTAAAACTTCCTCCACTTTATTAAAACGGCTAATCCATATAATCGAAAGCAGTAACACGTCGTTCAAGGGGTCCTATTTAACTTAAAAATGAAAAACATTTTGAAACCTTAGTTGTAAACTCATTTATTATCAAAGAAAGACGACGGATCGTCAATTAAATAAACAAATTAGTAGCGAAAGTATTATTATAGCCACAAATAACCCTTTTGAAAATTTGGCCTATAAAGAAATCACTGCTTAAATCGAAGAGAGCGTTTTTCGTTTCGAAAGATTAAACTTAGTAATTAACAACCCGTACAGGATATTTCTTACTTGTTAATTATACAAGATAAAGAATAAAAACAGAAATCTCTATAAAAAGAGTCGCTTTGTATGTAAATAAAACAGTTATAATAATAAAGAGAATATTATAACTAAATTAACTACTTTACAATGAGCGTGTTATAGTTTAATCTTAACGTTAACTGCTTTTTTTACGTACCCTTTATAGCCTTTATATCAAACTTCGTAATATTATATAAGCTTACAAATAATTAGTAGATCAGCTTACACGATAAATTTTCGCCTCTGTATCTATTAATCTCCGAAAACGTTATTCACTCAAAACGAGCCTACGCATCCTAAAACCATTTCACGGACTTAGTAAGGATATAGTATACTATTTTAACATTTATTAAAGGTATAATTAAAACGACTCGGAATATCCAATTCGTCTTTCCACCTATATCTATTAGTTTAAGAACAGCGTTTCAAAATATTTGCACTTATCGAAATATAAACAAATCATATACTTATGTTATATAATACGTGGTGTTTTAGCAAAAATGAAAAAAACGTTAAAAGGCCGTTTGAAGGTGAAATTAAAGTATGCCTAATGGAAAACCACCTCATTAATTCGAAAAATATAATAATTATGCATAGAAACTATATTCAAAACCTTATAAAAAGAGTAATGAGATAAAGTAAGTTTTATGAACATAACAAATAGAAAACCGAGCTCACAAGTACAAATATAAACGAATACGTAAAACTTGTGTTATATAAGTTACGTAGCCAAAATCGGTATTTAACCTTTTTGTTATTTTGTAATATTGAATGGACCCATGGCATAATATATATAGGTTTTTTAAAAATCGCCTTATGTAAAAAAATAGCAATTGAAAACGAGATTTACGCTTTATGCTACCAAATATACTTATAACAAAGCTTTTCGTTTTTAATAATGAAGTTTTCGATAATCATACTGATGGCAGCTCTGAAATAGGATTTATAATCGTTTTTGATAACAGGATAACAACTTGTAACCAATGTATATTCTGTTGTAACGTTATTTATTAAACCTTGACTAAATACGAAAGGGTTACTTAAGGCGTTTTCGCTACGGAAATTGATAATATATTTCAAAGATTCGATTCTCATATTACTATAACAATAAAGTTTTGGATAATGATGTCGAACTTTAGTTTACAACCCCTCCTTTCAAAAGTATTGAATCACTTTTTTTTTTTTTTTACCAAAAAGTAGTCGAACTATATATCAAAAATAAAAAGCGCCTTCAATGGATATTATTGCTTTATTCGAATTGTAAGAACACCGCAAAAGTTCTTTTTAAAAAAGCGGTGGATCAATAGAATATTTCACCTAGTAAATGTAGTAATTCATGGTGTCTCGAATAAGGTTTTGAAAACATATATATTAACAAGCACCTCATCCGTTAACTTTATTCAAAAGGTTTTACGTTTTTACCCAATTAGAAATTTTACACCTCGCATTTATCATTTTCCTTCGAAATTAGCCATTTCATCGCTTAAAATATCTTATGGCTTTTTGAACTTACAATTGACGACGATTCTAGTATATTATTAATCTTTATATCTACTATTTACAAATTTTTTAATGTATCTTTACTTTTGATTTTAACTGTTCATTCATCTATTAGAAATATATTGACTATTTATCCATGATATTTGTTACTTACTATGTAAAAATTTATGAAAAGCAATTCTATTACTATGTAGTTGATTTAATAAAGGCCAGACAAACCGATAAAACATAAAAACAGGCAGTTAATCGTTACTGAAGGGAAAAAGGGGGGGAAATAGGCTACGTTGTCGTCGTTATCCTCGTCCTCATCTTTTTCCTCCTCATTACCCTCACCGCTGCTTTTACTGATGGCGCCACTGTTACCACTACAATTAACGCTGTTATCGGTGCCGCTACGAGAAAAGCCCCGCGTCTTGGATTATATACCCTTAGATAGGGGGCAGGGAAAGTAATAGCACTTTTTGCGACGATGTGTAATAACGTTGTTGAACTCTTTCACGTAATATATACGTAAGCCTACCTTCTAAGCGTTAATATCTGTTTTTTTTTCGACCGCCGATTAATACTTACTACTAATTAACATTAACTCGTTCCAATTTTCACGAAAAGATGTACTTTTCAAATCAACCCCAATAGGTTATTAAAATAATAAGTTATTATTAATGACGTCAACGAATACATATTGAAGTAGAATTTACTGTAAAGACGGTAGACGCGTAATAGGGCATCAAGTTACAGCCTTAAAACCATCAAAACTAGGGCGTATTTATTACCATTATATTTATAGCGGTGTTAACGAGCCGACCGACCCCTGTTTGAATGGTAATCATGAACAAACTTTCCTATGTTCGCGAATGCAACATACGTTATATAAGGAGTATTCATCAAAGGCCTTCGCCCGAGAACCCATTTACGTTAGTTGAACGCTTTACGCACTAAAGACGCCTTACGACGTACCCTCGCGAGTTGTACCTTGAGGGAACGGGAAAATGCGACCACTTCGACTTCGTTTATAAAAACATTGATATAATAAGAGTTATGAGAGAAATTAGTATTCCAAACCGCATTACAGTTCGATGAAGTTGCGTTTTTAACCGCGAATGGTAGCTGTGAAGGGTAAAGAAGTCTTTACTCATAACGAAAAGTTAAGGTTAATAACTTTAAAAGCGTTTTGTTCCTCTCCTTAGGGGTTAAAAAGAAGAGTGGAGGAGGAAAAAAGAAAAGAGGGTGTAAAAGTCTTGTCTAAGGTGGCGGCGAAGAGAGAGAAGAAGATAAATATAAGGATAGACGATATAAAGCCAGAGCTAACGGAGTTAACCTATGGCTAAGCTAACAGGCGGTGGCGGCGGCTGCTTTTTCGTGTTTATATTTCCGCGCTTAACGGCGTCGGAAAAAGCGATTTTCGAGAGTTATTTATTTCAAAGAGCGGTAAAAAGACATGGTAGTAGTTGAACTACCAAATTATAAGATGACTAAAGCTTATAATGAAATTAATTGATTAGAAGTATGTATGCCGATTAATTGATTAGGTACTTACTCAACAAGTTAAAGCGCCTTGTTGAAAGACAGAGAAAATGAGTTTAACTCGAATCGATAACGATGAGTTTTGCCAAATTAACCACAAAATACGTGATACTGGCAACTATACCATAATAATTACAACCTTCTAGGGATTAATCATTATTCCGCCACTAATTAGATAAATTAATTGGAGCCCACACTATGATCACTACTACTGCTAATACTACTAATTTGAACCATGCTGTCTTAACTACTGATTGAAATCTCTGTCACTACCAAAACCATTATTTGGAACTTTTTAAATGAACTGTACTATAAATATTATCATTACTAAACGATTAATGAGGACTCGAAAAAACTAAATTATCGCTACAAAATTACGGATACGAATAGCTCATTTGTAAATGAAAAATGAATAAAACTAACTGAAAGTTTCAAATCATACGTTCAACGCTTGAAGTTGAAAATGAAATACAAATAGGATGTGACTAAACAATCTAATTTTTTTATTTAATGCTTTTAAGTACCAATCTTTCCAAGTGACTATTGAATTGAAAAATCGCAATTATCAATGCAAATAGACGGTGTAAAAAGAAAATTGACATGGATTTCAGAGTGGCGAACTATGTGTAAAAGTTGATATTTTGCGTAGGAATGCCATTTATTGATTTAGACGCTTTAAGTGTTGTGATAGTGGTTTCGAAAACCGTTTTGAAAGTTTAAAGTGATAATTTAAACGCCTAAAAAGCTATTTTTTTCGTTTCCAAAATATTCGTAAGCGATTTCAATACTCTTTCAGTATAATGATTCAATCGGATAGTTCTCAATAAAAGGATTTTCAACTTGATGGCTTATGTATCCTATACGTAATAGAACGCTCTCTAAGTAGTGCTCGGATACATCTAGAGCGCCAATCGAGTTAATAGTAATGTAACGGGTCATTTAGTAGTTAAAGGGCACAAAACGAATTAATAATATCGTTTTTGGAATAGTACTATATGCAGTGCAGTAGGTCAACTTTACTTATAGTTAAGTTTACTATACTGAACTACAAGTTGACCGTATTGTTTGTATGGACTAACTGCATTGTGTGTAACTCGAGTGCAGTACACTGCACTTCATACTAGGGCACGGGCCAAGCAATTGGCCATACAAATTACTGTGCAGACTGGCTAGCGGTTTTCCAAACCTAGAACAATACATCCACCACTTGACCAATACAATACTACTGTTACTTCGGCTACGATTCTAATCGACAACATTGCAACTATATAAGGCCCTACCAACACTGATCAGTACTTATTGGGTTAAATACAGATTGTTTAAGTAAAAGAAAAGACTACTTTCCGGTTATATTTTGTAAAAAACTAGGGTAAAAGAAAGATTCTTGTAATATGCCTTTATTCTACGTAAGTGTTCACGTTAGTAAGTAAAAAAGACTTTTAGGCTACATCAATCTTTATGGCAGCTTAGTGGTAACAACAGTATCACTATTAAAAACACCAAGAAATCTTTACTAAAGACCATTTTTAAAGATGTTAAGATTAACTGTGAGAAGTCTTAAATTTCGGAAAATTGGCAAACGGCTATTTCAATATTACAACGGTTGTTACTATTGTAAGAAAACTGACCAATTTCATACGTAAAACAAATTTTAACCTTCGACCTCCACCAATAACTAACGACCTTCGACTTTACTTTTTACACCAAACCTTTGCCCCTACTTTACTCTTTTCACTTAACCTACGCCAATTCAATCGTCAAGTTTGATTTTTTAAGCTTAAACACCAATAATTCCCTAGTTGCGTTAAGATAACCTCGTCGCGTAACATTACGCCAAGTTATCAAGTCGCCAAGTCATCAAACCACCAAGTCACCAAGTTTTCACGTGACTTCACATCAAAAATATTAAATTCCTATGCCCAAAATTCCTAGGTCCCTCGTCCTATTCATCTTTCACGTCCTCCATAAGCTTAAACGTTGAAATAACCCTAAATTAGGAATACATAAAGAAAGGTAAAGCTTTCGGATCAGTTTTCATTAATTACTACGATGAATAGCTTTGGATTACGGATAATAACGAGATCTTAACTAAAGCCTACTTAATCAATTGCGTTAGCTAGTACATTATCGACGCGTATCTTGGTAACGATACAGCTTCGGCGGCTTTACTTTCTAAAACGTTCGCGAGTTCTTTAACTACTAGACTCTTAACATGTAAAAAATAATCTAGCGTACGGTTAAGTCCAGGCTAAAAAAAAAGGTTACTCTCCATCGCATTTATATCTCTGAAAAACCCCTATTTGGAATAACGAAAACCTTTTTGAAACTCGCTTAATAAAAAGACTCCTTTTAAAACCCTCATCTTTAAAACCTTTATAGAAAAGAAAAAAACGTTAAGGGATTTTAACGCCAATACATACGTTTTAGTGGACCCTTACTTTACCTTTAACCAAGTTAAGCATCTTTACATATTGGCAATAAGTCATCTATTAACCTGCTCGGCATTTTAATACCTTTACGTAAAAGCGTGGAGTACGCTTTTAGCGGCGATAAGGCACGTGAAGCAGCGGCCTTCCACGCGGCCAAAGGTATTAACGTTAGCATTTTACACCAGTTAATTTTATAAAATCGTTAAGTTTTTCAAAACCGTCAGATCCTTCTTTCCCCTTAGCACTTTCCTTAAAATCGCTAAACACGCCAAGAACCTTTTTACGGCAGGTTTGTTTATACGCGAGAGCCTATTATAGGTCCCATAATAAAACTTTACCCTACAGACCAAGAGACAAGCAATTATCTTTAACACTGTGTTTCGAAAGCTCCTAAGCATAAATTTTCAGGAAATACTAACCAAAACTAAGATAATTATGACGACCTGCCTCTATGACTTGTTAAAATAGTCAATATTAATTACAATTTTTTTACAAACTTTGCCAAGATCTGAAACGACGTAAAGAAGTACAACGGAAAACCCTATAATTTTTTCCATACTAAGATAATACCCTTTTTAAATATTTGCAAGTAAATGAAGGTTCTTCCTTTAGGTTTTCACTTCCTATTTCCCAGAATACTTACAGGGTACCCCAAGGGTTATTACCTAACCTTTTTCATCCGAGCTACAACGTATCGTGAGGATTACGATAACATGAAGAGTAACTTTAAATACGACGTCCTCCTTGCTTAATACTATATAAACTTGGCAACTACGCGATGGACTATAATAATAATGAAAAGGAAATAAGAGGGTACATTAATGGATATCTTTAACTATATGTTTAATAAGTTGATGTTATACTAGCAAGTAATAAGGAAAGCTTACGCTAGCGAAGTTACACTTTACGAGTAGGTCCAGGTAGCAGTTACTGGCATTAATGAGTTTTTTTACTTTTTATAACGCCTAAATACTACCTAGGAAGGCTTTTTTAGCCAGTTGCATTCTTTGCTCGATATTGTAATAGCGCGTATATAAAATTTGCTTATTATGTGCGCCTAAGCTGGTAACTTCCTTAACAGGAATAAAAAGGACCTTTTGGTAGTTAATTAAGTCGACCATAAGTATGGCGACAGGTGCCTTTAACGCCTAAAGTCTGGCTCACCAGCTATAGACTAGACGCAGTAGCCACATAAACGCTAATAAAGCTAATATTCAAACGGTTCTATTGACTGGAAGTATTATCTTGGTGATATTGAAAAGAGATATTGAATTAGTGGTAAATTTAATTATTAGTTTACTCGAAAGCCCCCTACCGAGCGAGATAATAAAATGGTAATACATTATATTTAGTAATTTACCACTTTTACACAGGACTACTTCGATCAAATCGCAAGCTTTAAGGGTGACGAGTTAATTGATGGAGATAATAGTCCTAAGCAATTAAATAGCATGAAGCTATTACTCCTAACACAGCCTAATAGCTAGTTTATTACGACTTTTTATATTGTTTAAGTAGTAAAACACCTACCTTTCACTTAACTAAATCCATAACCATTTGCACACCTGTAATATTTGCAATTGTTACGTGAATCATACGTTTTAAAGTATTATGTTAGATATAGGGGTAATAATATATTGAACAGAAGTTCATTTTCAATATATGGTATTACGAAGGAAAATCATTACAGCTACTAAAATTACCTGTTATGATGTTAACAAAGCCAAAATTAGCTTTCAACCAGGAAAAGAACTATCGTTATTAGGGATAATGTTATTTTAAACTGTTATAGAAGTAATACTTTTCATATCCTTAAGTCTCTTACCCTTTTCCTCCTTTACTTGGAGGATATAAAAACCCTTGGAGTCAATATTGATATTAACGTAGACTAATTGGTTAGGAACAACCAAAATTTTTCATTAGCCTTTAAGTGGGAGTACCTATGGTTTTATCTTTAAAGCATGGAAATGGTGGTATTGAACTTGACGAAGTCGTAAATACTATAATTACACCGTCGTTGTAACCACACAGTCATTAACAGGTTATATAAAGTCCTAAAGTCTATAGAGTATAAAGATGTAGCAAACTTTACCATAAAAGCTATCAAAAAACCTTTGTCATTATTGTTAAACGTATGCATAAACCCTTGGGAGATTTTTTTAAAAATAATCAGGATTTTAATCACATGATCTTTGTTAATTTGTTTTACTTTGATAATAAGCCTATTTTTCACGCAGGAAATTCCGCAACCTTTTTTTACGGGGCTAAGTTTCCAAAGTTCCCTTCGGTAAAAGATACATGGGAAACGTTGAAGATATTATGAATTAATATGTACCTAGGCCCACCTAACGTTTTCGTTTACGATGTCGATACCAACTTTACAGCAGCGGAGTTTTGGGAAGATGTTGAGATAATGGGTATTTAGTGTAAATAGATACCTGTAAAAGCCTATTAAAGCACTCATAAGGTAGAAATAGTATGCGCCTTATTTAGCCGAACGTATAATATCCGTACATTAGAAATTAAAGGCTTTACGGATCCGAAGGCACGTTTATAAATGGTGGTAAAAAGCCTAAATGACACTATAGGCCATAACGGCTTAGTGCTAACGTTGCTAGTCTTTGGAGCGTACCTACGCCTGACTAGTAAATCTCCGCCCTTGGCAAGTACTTAGAAACGTATTACAACTTTCGGTAAAGTTTTAAGGGAAATGCGATGAGAATCGACATGTAGGCAAGTAAATAATACCCTTAACATTAGAAATGGCCTAATAAAAATTCGATATACTTATTTTTCTGTTGCAAAATAAAGTCCTCGTTTAGCAGGAGTTTGGTAAATAGGAGGGATTATACAATATATTAAATATCATAAGCTTCGAAGTAGTTGTCAAAACTACTAACGGTTCGGTATCCTTTCGAATAACTTAGTTTAAGCTTTATATTAGAGCTATTATAATTGAAAACCCATAAGTAAAACGACTGAGTTAATACGAGCCTCCTTCTAGTTTCATCGAGAAACCAATCAAACTCTGCCGGCGCGGACGACCCCCAAAAAAGAAGAACGTTAAATAGGAGGAATATTTACCGAGTCTTATCTATAATATGACTTAGGTAAAAAGTAAAAAAAAGAAGACGAAAACTTAACACTAAAGCTTCGAGTACAAGAGATTATTGAAAACTTCGGCAAACCTTTTAATAAAAGCAATAAAGTTAAGATTAACGGCCTACTAATTCGAGGGGTAGTATAATTCGTATCGAAACCCGATTTTAACCTTTAAAACCTAAATGTTACAATCTTTAAATCGAGGATTATTTACGAGGTTGATGGCAAAGTCACGGGGCGAGCGTACAAAAAGTTTCGGATAATCGTTTAAAGATACGACAATAAAGGTAAAAATTATATCTTTACATAGTCGTTAACTATTTACCAGATTGGTGAACGCTTCATAATAGTTTTGGTAAAAAGTTTTCTAGCTAAAACTAAAGGCAAGTTTACGTTTAATGGCCGAGATATAACGTAAGCTTATACGTAATTAGCAACGGATTTACAACGGGTCGTCTTGCTCAAACTACCATAGGAATTACGTATCATTTACCCTTGAAGAACGGTAATTCGGTATATTAATCTATTATACGAATTGGTGAAAACAAATATTTTCTCTCTTTTAACCTCCCAGTTTCACTTTAAATGATAGTTAGCGATAAAGTCTTGAACGTATAACCCTTATTTACTAGTAAGGTAAGGGAGCGATTTCGACGTATTGGGCATATAAACTAACGATAACCTATTTATTGGAACGGCTGGTTTCATAACATTGGAACAACAGGCAATTCAGGACTTTAAGTTTTGGAATTATAGGCCGGTGAAGATATTGAAGAAGAGCAATTAACTTAACTTTAATAGATTGTTATTCCGTAAACGAACTATTAATTTCAGACTTAACTTTCGCTAAAAAGATTAGGGCACTATTTTGGCGAAAATTAATACGATTACTACGGTTGAAGCCTAACGGTAATTTAAATAACGTGCCTATAATATTTATATCGTTACTTTATAGTTACCGAAGACCTTTTACGACTCTCCTTATCGCGGTATAAACAAAAAATCTTGTAGATTATGACTAATACCAGCTAAATAAAAGGCTGAAATGGCAAATACAAAACTCAAACCAAGGGATTAATATGGTTTTAATCGACTTGTCAAAGGCTAAGTAAATGATTTTCATGGATGGGTCCTTTATGAATAATACTAACTTATCTTTACAAATCGGTTTCCTAATAACCCTCTTCAACGAAGATAGGCGTGAAACCCAATTTGGTATTATCGGCATTCTAATCTATTATACCTCCTTTAAATCTAAGAAGATTATAAGGAACATACTGGCTTCGAAGGTCTACAGCATAATAGCGGGTTTTAACATAGGTATAAAGTAGGTATAACATTATGAGAAACCTTTAAACTTATCATCATATAATTAAAGATTTTACTTATTCCAGTGATAATTCATATAGACCAGAAAAACTTGTTCGAATACCTCGTAAAGCTTGGAACTACTAGTGAAAAGTGACTGATAATCGATGTAATGACACTCCATAAAGCTTACAAAGGGAGGGGAATGAAGAGGTTCCGATAAATTAACGAAAAAAATAATCCCGTTGATGTTATAACGAATGTATCGTCGAATAAAGCCTTGTAAAAGTTTGAAAACAGTAATAGACTAATTATACGCATTAAGAGCTACGTTAATAAGTCGTCCGGAAAGCCTAAATTACGTGACGTCGGTTATGGATGTTCTGTCAAACTGAAAGACTGTTAGGGAAGTGGAGGAATTAATAATAGTAATCTGTTTGATTGGCACGGCTAAGGTAAAGGCCTGAAAAGGACTGTGGCGAAAGAACTTTTTGTAGAAGTTCATAAACAAGGACCTCGAAGAAACGGAGAAATTAAAGTCAAATTGGGTCAATTTACATTCAATTGGGTGAAATTTTGTATGGAAATCAATTGGAATTGACAAGGGGTTGGTAAGTTAACGAGGTCGTAGTTTAACATTAACCGGAAAAGATTGTTTAACCATATTAGCGTACATATACAAACTAAAAAGCTGCTAGTATTGGAATAATACTTCGTGTAATAAAATGGGTCAACTTAACTTATAGTAAAATTAACTATACTAAACTACAAGTTAAGCGTATTGTTTGTGTAGACTTACTGCATTTGGTGTAAGTCGAGTTCAGTACGCTGCACTTTAAACTAGGGTACGAGCCAAGAAACTGGCCATACAAACTACTATATAGACTAGCTAGCGGTCTGCCAAATCTATAACAATACACCCACCACTTGACCAATGCAATACTACAGTTACTTCAACCACGATTCGAATCGACAACGTTGCAACAATCTAAGGCCCTACCAACAAAATTGTCTTTTCTTAAGCCACTTCAGGTTTTACAATTCTTTCAAGCTCTCTTGTATTTCTTGTAAATTGTAGTTTCAAAATAAGGAATAATTGAACTGCTACAATATTCCTCTATAGTTATTGAACTAAGGTCCATCTTTTTTTTCTTAGGCTATCTATAGTCGACCCAGTCGACTACTAAACAGTATCGGTGAGGTCTTTACGTCAACTTATGAATAAAACAGTATGGTATTCAAATATTGTCAAAGGATAATAAATTCTAGAGGGATAAAAAGCACTTGGGGAATTCAAGCCTTAGATAAAAGCTTATAAGCTTTGAACCGGGGCGTGGCACTTTACTATACACTCCGATAACATGCTCTCTAGAGCTTGACACTCTTCCTTTCACTCTGCTAACGTAGTCCCCCACGCTTTCTTAATATAGTAATATCCATGAATTTCTACAAAAGTTTATTAATCTCTTCTTGATAGCTTTCTTGGAAAGATTTGTTCAGTGAGTAAATGATACCTTTGTCACATAATTTAAAAAACAGCTCGCTGTTCAAGTCTTCTATTCGATACTTAAGCCGTGGTGTATATTTTTCCAAATTTATAGTCTTTTCAATCTTCATTTCCTTATTATGTATTCTTTTTGGGTATTTTTCTACGTCTCTATCATCCTGTTCGCCTGTTAACTATTAGTTCAACAAGGTTGTATTTATTCATTCTCTCAGCTTAAGGATCTTTACCAGACTAAAGGGTTTTTTTGTACGGTTGAATCTGTATGTTATGTAAGGTAACAGGAAGGTTGACAGTTCAAACTACTGCGATTGAGTTCACGATACTGAGGATTTTGTAAGAATTATATTATTTACTCAACGTTTGTTACGTAATAAATTTACCTTGAAATCTAAAGATAATACGTTTTTTATAAACAGTCTGTTTCTGATATTTAGGGCGTTTTTAATTCGATAAAATATGTAATTTCCGTTCTTCTCTTGCAAAAGAATCATATGGTACATCTCTTTCCTAATTATTCATTCATGGTGGTAATTGAGTAATATTACTTAGATACGTGTCATATACCCAAATAAATGTCACGATTCTATTCTATTTGATAATATTATTAAGAATTTTCACTTGAATTTAAAGTTTTTCTTCTAAGCTTGTGTAACTGCCAATCTTCAAGATGTTAACATCATGGGTTTTTGCTAAGAATGGATATTTTCTTTTAACTTACCGATGACTTAGCAGGCTTGAATAAGAACCTATTTAATCTTAACCCCTAAAGATAGGACATTAGCTATAAATTTTATTTAGTAAATTTGGCATTAAAATCTTAAAACAGCACATTTGAAGATCTTAGGTACGTATTGACTCATAAAATATGTATCACTTCCTATATTATTATTTTCCAGAATGATCTTGAAGAACTTAATATCGTAAAACGCCGTTACAAAGTTCACATAAAAAGTTAAAGGCATTCCGTTGAAGTAAAACACGTTAAAGAAAGTTTTAAAATAAAATATTCAGTTTTCACTTCAAATAAATTTAAATTTAAAGGCGATCTTAAACTGTATTTTTCAATGGTGGCAGGGGCTATTTTTCGATTCCAATATAGACAAGTCCATAGTCTCAATGCCATCTGCCTTGAACATTAAATAAAACCTGTTAATTCGGTAATAGTTACCTTCTGTATATTAATTAAGTTCTAAATGGTTAAAATTTTACGCTATTTCGGTTGTCCCTTAATTATTGAACAACGAGTATCCATATTTCAAATTATTAGAAAGCTATTAGCCGTTACCTTGATCAAGTTCTTCAATTTTAATATCGATGTTGATAGAGGAGTTTTCTGTATATTCTATGAAAATACAAAATCGAGAAGGGGATTATAGGATGCGGAGAACAACTGGTTGGATAAATTTCATTACAATCGTCTCGTTAATCAATAATAGTTTTCCACTCAAGCCAAATGCAACTTTAGCATTACCAGTAGACGTGTTGGAAATTTTCGTAACATTCTAAATATACATTTGCACTATGACTTATTACGAATAGCTTCATATTCAGTATTACTTTGCCTTAGTATCCGGAATCATACTTTAAAAAACCTTCTCTGCGTAATGATTGAGATTACAAAACAGGTGTATAGGTACCTGATCATTATCATTATGATGATGGTAGGGGTATTAACTTGTCAGACGATAGGAAAACGGCATATTCAGCTAATTATTGCATTATTTCAATTTAATAGTTAGTATTTTCATGCCAGCTAATGCAATGAAGCGATTCTTTTTCATTTTTTACCTTCGTGTCTTCAAAGTTTACAATGATTTTAACATATTGCTAGTTAGAAGTAAAATTATATTAAATATTTTATATGACCAACTTCAATCTAAATTCCGTAGCAATATCATATATCAATCAATAGCTCCATTCATGATAAATTTAATAAATTTAGGTTTGTTTTGAAAGAATTCTGTGTTTTATTGAAAATTGAGTAAAAATATATATTTTTCCATGTGCGTTGCCGTCTAGACTTCTAGTATAAGGTTTTTCACTGGACGAATTGACCAAACCTCCTATACTAACGGTTGATATAATATGTATACGCGGCTTTTTCATCGTTTTTATTAAATTTGTAAACTAAGAGGTATATACTAATTTAATTCGGTATATATGTTAGCAGGGTTATAAGTAAGGAATGTAGTTAGTTGAAGAGAGTATTACGAGTGACCTTATGGCACCATGGATTTTATTGAAAATACTTCTGGTCTGTGATAGCCTGGTGCACTTGCTGGTTAATATAATGTCGTTAGCTTCAACATTCACTATTGCTTATTAGAAAAATCTCAATCTATGAAGCATTTTGACAAAAAGATTCATTTTGTTTTCCGAGCGTTTTTCGAATTACAATATATGCACCTACTGAGTGATATTTCAGTTTTTATAGTATAGGTTAGGTTTATACTGTGTTTAAAATGACCTTTCAAACTATTGTGAAACTGTTAAAACCATGAATAATACGTGAAACAACAACAATTATAATCTTCGGTTTAACAGATAGGAAAATTAGGAAATAGTGAGTAAAAGATTGATAAAATAATCCTGATCTAACGTTAAACATTGAATAGAATTCGTGACTGGATGTCTAAAAGATGTTATAGCTTACTATTATACTTTTCTTTACTGCTCCAAATCTTTATAAAAATCGTAATAGCTATATAATTCATATTCACTATATCAACATCTAGAAAGAGAAAATTGCTATACTGGTCGAATGAATATGATAGATCTCCAAACTAGGGGTACTAATATTAATAGGCAAGTTAGTTACATTTGGCAAAGTTTAAAAGAAAAAGTTTTGGTTGTATCTACATTAGATGCATGTATAAAACAGCTGTTTCCTTGCGATTGATATCGCTAACTAACCTATTGAAATTGTACGTGATGGTGAAAGTACTGGAGAACGTGTTAAGAATTAGCGTGGACTTGTTAATAATCCTATTGATGTTAAGAAGCTTTGAAGCAAAGTTCTCGCTTAATTGACTGGTAAATTTTAATATTTTCCAAATCCAAATCAATGAGATCTATATAGTTGTTAATAGCTATGGCGAGTGAGGCTATTTAGGTAAAAGGGTTTGAAAACTGCTTTAGGCGTAGGAAAACCCTTAAGAATATATGAAAGGATTTAAATGGATACTGTTGTCAGCAATATTGTTTCCTTTATCTTTACGAATCCATTGAGTATTTTTATAAATAGATTATTCGTGAAGTAAGGTTACAAGATTAATGTCCTTCACTCTTTCCTTCTGGATGTAAATTTCCCGTTTATATAATTTAACCTAAAATTTGGATTGAATTTACCTTTTTCCGAATTTTCATATTTTCAACGTCAATTTATGATACTATTCGAGAAAGTTGTGAAGTATATTAAGCTACTATTGAAATTGTATGAAGTATTAATCGAGGATAAGATAACAGATTTAGTTGATCTAGTGTTGTCAGGTAAAATTTTCGCCGACGATTATTTACTATGAGTCGTTAGTAAAATGTTTGATGAATATCAACCCAAAGATTTTGATCGCGTTTTTACTTACGGGGTTGACAAAAATATCAATCCTAACGTTTTGAGTCTACATTTTAGCGATTATATGCTCAATTAACAATGTAATATTTGGTAATAAGTGAAGATATTAGAATGAAAAGATAATTTATATGTTATTTTCCATTCAAGTCATCATTTTTGATTAAAGGGTTTTTTTTATTTCTCTGTTTGCGATTTTTGATTGGCGACTTGTAATGATGCTTATATTTAAGACTTAGCTGTTAGCTAACTTGGGTAACTTGAAAACTTTGTGGGTCGCTTCTTAACCTGAAAACTTGTCGATTTAAAAACTTGAAGAATATAAGATTTTTGAGCGGTTGATCTCAACGCTTATTCACTGAAATAAGTTTATAAATTTATATTTTGATAGTTTTGGCCATACCATCGCTATTTACACATTGCCGTTAACAACTATACAATCTATATACTCTGCCTAATTGTTGTGAAGAAGAACCATACAACTTATAAGGATACTTTATAAACATCATTCTACTAATCTAGCTAAACTAAGCGTAACTGGAAAATAGTCTCTTCCTTTATCCAACTAACATATGCTTAAACGTATTAGAAATGATCAGTGTTGGTTGGCCTCTTTCGTTATAACGTAGTTGATTCGAATTGTAGTCGAAGTAACTGGTATATTACTTTGGAAAATTGGTGATGCAGTTTCTTCTTAGTTTAGCCAACCGCTTGCTGATCTATGTGTTCATTTGTATTAGTAAATGTTTGGCCCTTACTCCAAATTGAATTTGGCACTCCGTGCAATTGAGATGAAGTCAATAAAGTCAACTTACAATTAGTTCAATCAACTTGCAGTCAGTATAGTTAACTTTTAGTCGATATAGTTAATATAGATATACTGTAATTAACTGCTGTTCCAACATTACGTACATATAATGTGGGTGGGGTCTATATACGTTAATGTAGTGATAGTAGATGAGTAATCGTAAGGGTTGTGTTTGAATTGAAGTAGTAAGATAGATGGAAGGGAGAAGAGGCATCCGGAGAGTGCAAGCCACAGGTGAGGTTATAACCTCTCACTCAAGCAGTGTCACTCCACTATGCACTGTGCTAATCGCTCTTCTAGGTAGTGGCACTCTACCCTGCACTCTGCAAATGCCACTTCTAGGCAGTGGCACGCTATCAGGCACTCTGCAGGAATGCACCTTGTAGAGTAGCACATTACCATGCACTCTTGCAAAGGTGCAATCTGTAGCGTGGCCGCTTACTAACTATAGAGATAAATAGTAATATCTACATATAATATATTATTTCATTTAACGGCTTGTTAAATCTGAATCATGCTTTTGAATATAAAATCTAGGTTTCTTAACGATTATAAACCCGATAAATATTGATCATTCTTATATTCAATCTGAATAAACATTACCATCACGTATTCATATGTTTTTTCTATTATTCACATCAACCAAAACGTATACCTGTTTCTGATAATTTTTTTCATGATATAGTAAATATCATACAGTTTATGCCGTAAGAAAATTTTTCATAAATATCAAATAACTTCTTTCGTAAAGGAAACTATCTGAGTAATAGAGAATGATATATTATATCTTCGATGTCTTTATATTAAAATTGTCATTCGCGCTTAATTTCATTTATATGTTTTAAATAGATTTCGATCTATTTTCCATTCAAACAATTGTCTATAAATGTAATTTCTTTGAATTACAGAGTATAAATATGAATTCTATGAAAGAGAAAAAAACATTCACATTGTTCATGAGATCATTTATATCAGTTTATAGCGTATCGTTCGCAATTTTACGTTTATAGGTACCTTTTTATGACTAAGGTTTGCTAGAGTAGATTCAAACTCTCTAGACATTTTAATTCAATTAAATAATATGATATTTTTCAAATCGTAATGAACATATATTCAAAAATATGAATATTCATTCATTATAAATGAATAAAGAAAATATTAATTGATGATCAATTCACAAGATAAGCGAGTATTATTTGATTGTTATTCAAACGAAAAGATAGAATAAAGAAATGGTTTAACAAGGATAAGTTTTTATAGTAAGTGAATAAACGTTAGTAAAATGAATGATAATATCCTCTATATCTTTATCCAAAATACTAATGATAGATAAACTCGGGGTAATATTATTGGTTGGTATCTATTTGATTAGTCTAACATTTAGCCTAGTTCATCATATCACTATTTATTAACGTAGCTCACAACTTGTATTTTATTTTACCAGGGTATATTTGTAGGAAATTTTTCATTTATTTGTTTAATTTTTATCAAGGATTAATAACTTGTTAAAATTTACTTCTATAACAACTTATTGGGCATTACCTTCACATTACACTTCCAATATAATATCTTTTTCACTCTCTTCATGCTACATGATTCATTTTCATGACAAAATAAATATAAGAGTTTGAATTTTAAAGAAGGTTGTTTATGAAAACTCAACACATTAAATTTGATTCATATATTTCATTGTTAATACATGTATCTGTATATTATGATACGTTCCTCATTTGAATATATCATCATCCCTTTTGTTCTTTCTTGGTTAATTAACTTAATCGTTGTTAAAATCATGAATATTTTGAAACCCGACGTTGAGATTCAGTTGAATTACTAATTATAAGTCATTTTTTCCCCTCTACAAGATTTCATACAAGTTGATGTAGTAATTATAGTTACTAATTTACAGCATACTTCCCAACATATTCATGAGAAGCCTCCCCATTTGGTAGTGCTGCCACCAGTCCTATAAATGATTCCTGAATATTGCTAGCGAAAATTCTTCAATACATTCCTCTATAGCCAATACTATAGGGTCAAACCGACTACGCGCGCTATCAACACCCCTTCAAAGGCCGCCTGTTCTATACGAAATACTTAAAAGCTCTTTCAAAAGCATTAAGAAACTAAACCGCCCCCAACAGAAAAGGATGCTATTACTTACCGAATATAATGCTTTAATGTCGAATCTCTTTATAAGGTTCTTGACGCGTAAAAACAAAATCTTAAAATCTGTGAATCCGTATATAAAGCCTACAAATAAGTTATTAGTACATTTTTCATTTTCAATAACTGAGCCGGAGCTATCGCTCAAGGTTGTCAGATGCTGTTTATAATCCTCGATGAATATGGGAGGAGAGATCCGTATTATCGAGCTATTAAGAATAGGTAAAAAAATGAGTAACCCGATTATTTAATAGGTGAGAGTCTGCCCATATGCGGCTTCCCAGCGGCTTTAAAATAACATAAAAGCATGGATAAAAACTACTAGGGATAGATCCCTGGTTACTACTAGCTTATGTATCAGCCTATAACATTAAATTCCAGTTTACCCCGCCCTCACCCTTCAAGGCATAGTATGAAAGGTGGTAAAAGGTGTTTGCGAACTGAAAGGTATAGAGGGTGCGAAACAAGCGCTTAAAAGTGGTTAAAACGCCATTATATTGTGTAAAAGGTTTTACCTATCGAACGGTTTGATATTGTATAAAAGATTCCAGTACTAGCTTCCCTCCTAACGCTCTCTCTATAAATAATTCCGTAAAAATCCCTTCCAAAAATATAAAAACTTCCGTTTTATAAGTATATTTTTATGAGATTAGTGCCATTAACATTTATATTAGTAGTTATGTTGCGCCCCACATCTCTTTTATAGAAAAAGCTTTCTTTTTTGTTACTATTAAAAGTTATTAACACAAATTACCAATTCATAGTTGCGGTCGATAGGGCGATTAAAGACTTAGGTATATTAGCTTCAGAATTATTTAGTCATTATTAACAAGTATATATTTTTCTTCACTTTATACGATTGATATGAACCAGGAAAAAATCGGTAAATGAATACATTTTAAATAATGTTTTGAGTCAACATTCAACTGGAAAAAGCTGTTTTAAAAAATAAAGTAGGTTAAATCCCTATAACGGTTGTACTACTTTCAATAAACGATTAAATACTGGTATTCTTAATCATTGATAATTTGTTGATACGATTGGCTGTAACTTGAGCTATACTTGTAATCCAATGAATTTAAACACAAATATAAATGAAGTCGTGAAGGAGCTATTCAAAGCTTGCCTGACTTTCGATTTTATAACCGGCGTAATTTATTCGTTTATAAGCTGGATTTCAAATTTTATTAAGCGGCTAAATGACGTATAAATTTAGGGTTTTTCCGTTTAACAGGTTACAAGAGTTTATCGGTAACCTTCAAAAAGGTCGATACTTGTAGTAAAACATGATAAGTATTTATCAACTTTATTTTTTCCGGTGAATTTTAGTCCGTATAGCTTCTAAACAAAAAGTATACTTTTGAGGTAAATAAATTTTATGACTAGTAAACATGGGTATCAAGGTTAACGAACTGGGAGGAAGCCTAGTGAAAGGCGATAAAATAAGTAGTCGAAGTTTCCGAACGTATTAATGGCAAGTTGGGAAGTCTTGAAAAAACTTTGGTTAAATTAGTTGAGCAAAGTAAGGAAATGTTAAGTAAGAGTTTCGAGGACGAAGAATACTATAATATAATTAAATAGTTTTATTCATATTATTGATACAAAACAAGTCTATATTTAATGCCTATAAACTGACAGGTCTTACTTTTTTTAACGTTGAATATAATATTTTAGACCTATTAACGAAACAGGCGAATGAGCTTGTTATTATATTCAGCTAATTCATAGCGTAATTCGAAAACATCGAAGAACTTGGTATTTAAAAAAGTTTAAAAGCGACTTTGAAATTGAGTGTATGTCATTTATCCATATAACTAATACTTAACTTCCAGGGGGTCGGTAACCCGGAAACGATTGATTTGATTTTTTTTCGGGGTTATTAAATATTTTCGATGTAAAACTCCGATTTCGTTTGGCCGGTGTTACTTATAATAGCAATGGCGAATAGATAAAAGTCGCAGGCTTATTATCTCCTGAGTGTATTCAAAGTAATTCAGATTAACTGATTACATAAAATCGTGGATATTTCCCATCTCTGAACTTTAAGTTCAATAACGCTGATTGCTATAATACATTTAATACGATATTTATTTTAAAGCTGATTTCCCATTTTCTAAACCTTATTCAAGTAATATTTCTTCAAATAAAATACTAAATATTAACACTTACCTCAAATAGTTTTAAGGCGAAGCGTTAATTATCAACGGTCTTTTTCATACGTCATTTGGTAAAATCTATTACTATTTACACGAATTTAGTAACGTTGTGGACACGTTAAACGAAGTTCTTCTCCCTTTTACGCGACTGCATCACTAGGATAAATAAGCGTTATATAAGTGGTATAAGGGCAACGTGGTAGCCGTAATTTATGGAAAACGGATAAATACCGATACAGGTTATATTAATATTATTTTGCCCCAATTTATTACCGGGTAGTTAACGGTTTTTGTTAAATTAAGTATAACCGACCAAAACAAATAGGTGTGTTAGGACTTTTTAATTAACGTATTTGGTGACTCCATTGGTTTTCAAGTGGAATACGGTCTTTGAGCGTTATATTTCCTCTGTTCGTTAGTAAATATGTTTTGAAAACCTATTAGTTTCATTTAAATTTCGATTATTGATAATTATACATAGAAACTTATAAACCCGTTAATGGTATTTTCAAACCAATTTTACGCAGGCTTGAACGTTTATAGTAGCTATTACCTACTAGGTGATCACTTTGTTGAAATGATTCGTAATAACCATGACGTAACATAGGTTGCCGGTTCATTTCCAAAGGAATTCGATTATAAAGTCGTTGAAAAATCGGTTTCAAATCGGTTTCAAATCGGTAGGGATAAAAGGAATCTTTTTCGGAAATGTTTCTAATGAATTACACGTTAATTAATATCATAATTACAGTAAAACAATAGGATCCTACGGTATAACCCGAGTTAAAAGTATATTTGAAGAAGTATAACGATAATAATATCGCGACGCAGGTCGCTAAAAAAAGTAAACTATGTGAAGTGACTACAGTTGAAATGGGGATCTTGAGGGATAGTATTTTGAGGGGTAGAGAGGTGGATTTGTATTGTTGATTCCAATCTGGCTCGCGCCACGGATACCCCCTTTGTCCTCCAGACATCCCTCCCATGATAGCGGGTAGCCATTTCCCCAGTATAAATCATATTTGGCATGCACATCAATCCTTCATGCTACCATCTATTCCCCAATTAATTTATAGCTGAGTCACAGAAATCATATAAAGTAAAGTAAAGTGGATAAATTTTGAGGTTCCCATCAAATATTAATGTATGGTGAAGTGGAGTAATGTAACAATAGGAACAATAGAAACAAAGAAGCAAAGAGATAAACTTACCACCATATTTTATGATAGTTCTCCAACCCTCTAACTTCAACCCTCCAACTTCAACCCTCCAACCTCAACTTTTTAAATTCCCTTCCTAACTTTTTAACTTTTCAATCTTTTCAATTTTTTCCCTTTCAATCTCTAACTTCAACCTCAACGAAGGTCAATATTGTTATTCTATCGCAGTATATTCTGATCAGTAGCATCGTTTCACTGCGGCGCATTTTAATCGGTGGCGTCGCCGTTGTCAAAGTCGCTTACATAAGGTTCCCTTATCTTTTCCATACTCGCTTCGCTTCCTTTTTCGCCTCTTTTCCTCTAATTTTATTGTTTCAATAAGTTGATAAAGACTTTCCTTTTATTCAACCTGGTAATAGAGTTAAGGATTCATAGTGACACAGATAATTCGACTTTATCAACTTTTTACGGTCCTGTCTATCGCGGTTTAAAGTCAAGTACCTGGATATTCTTTAAGTCTTTGTTTATACTAAGCGAAAAACTTTTTAGTTCAATGTCGCGGGTCTTCAGTACGACCTCTTATACCTAGTCGCCGACTTGAAATCCATTATTATCATCTTTAAGGTTAATCTTAAACTTAATACATCGTTTCACTCATTTGTCAGCCAGTTGTTCATGTAAACTATTATTATGACTGACTAATTCGTCGTGAATTTCCTTTCCATTGGCTTGTAACTCGTGGAATATCGTTACTAATTAATTTCAGTCCAAGTTTAACACTACCTTTACAACAACTCCTAAAGCTTTTACTAATTAGTTTAATATAATTTACGATAATGTGTACGGAAAATTCACCACCAGTCTATTATTAATGATTCTTATAATGATGGCGAAAGCTTTAAACTATTTTTCGAGTTGCCTATATCCACGTTCGTAAAACATTTTCTTTAGCTCATTTTTAACTAGCTTTACTAATCATTTAATAAATTCCATCAATATAGCTAAGTATATAAACGGATTTCTTATTTTCGTCCCGTCTTTAAATAAAAACTTTATAATCGTCAGGATTTTAAAGAATTTCGTATTAACCAAATAATATTCCTTAAAGTAACCGAAAATATCGTTAATAGGCTTTTAAATCCGATATACCTCCTTGACTATTACTTTACCTATTATTCGACAAAACAAAAATCGCGAGAAATAATCGACTATAAAGTAAAGCTAAGTTTCTTTACCGGCATACTTTAAATCGATTTTATCTGTAAAATCCAGAGTTATAATATCTTATGGTTTTAAAACCACGACAGGTATGAGGTTTACGTTAAATAATATCATGGTATCAAACGAAGCGTACGACTTACATATTTTAACGTATTCTTCAATGTTAATATAATGAGTTGGTTACTATAGTATTTCCTTGAATTTAACAAAAGTTAAGGCTACCGAGAAATACTAGTAAAGGTCGTAAACCTATTTTAACACCCGAGGTACCTTACTTTTCCTTACGTAAACGACGTATCTCTTACCAAGTTTTCTCTCTAATAATGCGCCGTTTTAAATACAAAATCATAATAAGTTTCGTTTTACTATCCTCCTTCTCAATATTGATAGGTTCTTAATCATTTTTAACCATTCAAAAAGTACCTTATAATATCTCCGTATCAATTCGTCTCGTCAATATATACGGTTACTATTGTTACTCTTTTAAATCATAATATTCGTTGAGGTTTTAACACTTTAACAAGTAAGAAAGTTCCTGTCTTTTGATCATTTAGCATTACTAGTTTCACGAATAAGTATTTTTCCATTTCCTACGGTAATTATTTCGTTTTAAATTTCAAAAGTTCTACAATCGGCCCCGATAATCTCGAAATTCCGTCCGCGATTTTGAATATATTATTTAAATTAGGGTATTATACGATCCTTCAATCAAATATTAAAAAGACGTTTATCTAATAAGCGATTTATTTCATAGGTATTGTCGAACTCGTTAATAATAAAATTAGGTCTATGTAGTTAGTATGTATTATCATTTGAAGAAACGACTTAATTACCTATAGCCTAGGTTTTTTTTAAATATCTTACTTCGGTTCATGCTTCTTTTTCGCTAATAGTATACTTTATTTCGATATCGGTCAGTTTTCAGAAAACAAGGGCCAGAAGTTTTACGTAAGACATTAACTTGTTGATAACCTCGATATCTATTAAAAATACCTTTAATTAAAAAACGATATTACCAATTCACTAATTCAACGTATCCGTTACCAAATAGTATTAAAGTAAACGATTTAAAACTTTTATAATATTTTGTTCAATAGCTATATATATAGAAACGAAAATTATATTGTGTTTCTTTTTTATTCAAAATCTTCAGAAACTTATTATATATATCTTATAAATTTCCCTGTCCAAGTTGTTTTCGGTAATTTTTGTATACAAAATGTCTTTAAAATGGTCTTTTAAGACGCTGTTTTAGGTATGTTCTTCGCGAAGTATAGTATAAGGTAAAGAAAATCGTTTAACATTTTCAATAAAGTCGGGTGATTTTCAGGTTTCGCCTATATTTCGAATATTTTTCGATATGTTTGAATGGTCGAATTAGACCCCGTTATATTTAAAATACTAACGATCGAATAAAGCGTCCGAATGAAATAGTTTTATAAAAGATAAAGCTCATTATTGGAATCTAAAACGACGAAAATATTAATAGTAAAATAAATTATATATTACGTCGAATTTATGTAATAAGGCGTTATAGTCGTTAGTATAAACGAAGCCAGCTGTTTTCCAGGTATAATTGTATCCTCCTAATAAAGGTAGTGTTCGTCTATTGATTTTCGCGTTTTTTTGGTTTCGCCTCGTAATATTCTCGTTAATCATCGCGTTATTTTCGACATTCTCGTTATTTAGTAATAGCTATTTAAAAAAGGTAATATCGCCGAGTACGTCACATGTATATCCATTTCCCGTTATTCCTTTAAGTATTTTAAATATTAAATATTATATATTCCAAGTAATAAGGGCCGTTTTATATTTATGATCTAAGGTAATAAGCATTCCCTAATATCCGTTCGTCGCGTAGCTTTGGAAAAAGACATCATAATTACCTTAAAGAAAATTATCGAATACTTTATTTCGTAGGTATATTGGCTATGAAAATTCAATTATATAATTGTAAACGAATCGGTATTGGTCATTGTTCTTAAATTGGTATCAAAAGTATATATCTCATTTAAACTAACTTGGTACAGAAAATCCGGCCGCCTTTATAACTAGATATAATCTTTGTACGAAGGCAACCTTATCTTATAAATATTTCAGTTATGGTAACCCAAACGGTATGATATTTAGTTCGAGTTCAGTTAAATAAGTATCTAAATTAGTTACTCGTAAGTCCTTTAAAGCAAAGGCAAATACATCTTTTTAAGTATATGCTAAACTTTTAGCTAATACCAATTCTTTCCCTTTATTTTCGTAAAGTTGTGGGTATTTCTCGTTAACAAACTCGTCCACCTCTTTTTTTTACTTATATCTCCAATATCGATATCGGAAACCTAAAACCATCTATTAACAATATCTTTTAGTACGTCATCTAATTCCCTCTTTCTGGGACGACGTTGGAATTTTTTTTCGCGTTTGTTATTATATACTATTAGTATTCGTTTCGTCTCGCTATATGCCAATGAAAACTCTTTCAATTTTCTCTTATTTTCATCCATTTTTCTGCACTATGGTTAATATTCGTATACTCAAACTTTCGAAAATACCCTCCTATCTCTTTTACTACTTAACGCTTGTAACACTAAAATACCGTCATCTTATCAATCTAATTCCGAATGAGTTTTTCCGTTATAATTAAATATTGACAGTTAAATAAGTGATGATAGTGGCGCGAAAGAAGTAAAAAATTATATTTCTTTTTTCAAACGTTAAATTAATATAAGAAAAACAGGTAAACATCATAAACAGTTAACGATATCGAGATATTTTCCAGCTAGTAACCCCTTTACCTCGTTAAACACAATAACCTTTTTCTATCTTTTTCTTTTTCTTTTATTTCATCTTGTAATCATTGTTGTTATCCTTATTTCGTCCTCGTATATTTCCATTTCGATTTCGTTGGTTTTTGGTGTAATTGAAACATATTTAAATAGTATTTATTTATATATATCTGTATTTCTTAAGTCTTTCGGTTGTAGAATAGCTCTTTTTAGGTGTAAGGCCCGCTTCAGTTTAAACGTTACCCGTATTATTATACGTAATTTGCAAAATCTATAAGTTTATTTAATTTTCGTCAACATTTTACATCCTTCTTATTTAAGGTTTGGGTTTCGTCCTCGTCGCTATCATTCACGTTTTCTATATCTAATTTCAACGTTTCCCCTTCGTCACTCGTATTTGACTTATTCGAAGAATGCTGGTTTTCGTTTAAAAGACGATTTATATAAACTAACTAAATATTAAAAAGCAACGGTTTTACACGTCGTTCCACAGGTATAACGACCGAATATCTACCTTCGCCTAACAGTATAAAGGTATTTATATAATTATTATCATTGACTAAGTAACGACCGAGCCAGTTGCGGTTTCATAATAAATTATATAATAAATAATTGGCTGTAATGAATACGTAAATTTGAAAAATACTATTAAGGATAAAATGAAATAATACGTAAGTTATTAATATCATACGAATTTCATTAGTTATAGTAAGTGTTATTAATAGGTCGGCTGTCTAAACAATAATTCCTATACGAGTTACCATATATCGCGTAACAAATTCGACAAAAAAACCGTTATTTATCAGGAACCTATTAATATAGATATTATAAATATTACCTTCAATGTATCCAAGTTAGGTTTCTATAGTACGTGGTTTAGTACGATTTTTTACAGTTGTTATCACCGCCGAGTATATAAATATTGTACGTTTTCAATTCTTCTTCATGATTTTATTTCCTATTCTTACGCATCGAACGGTATCGAAACTATAAATTTTCGCTATTCTTTTACGTAATACAAAACTACGGTTAGAAAGTTATTCAAAACAAAATATAGAGTAAATTTCTAGAAAGTTATTTGTTAAGTTAAATCATTTTTATAACGACTTAAAATATTTGAATAAGTACGGTGTGTTCTTTTTTTCCCGCGGTTTTTGTTTCGTATTTCTTTCATATAACGGTACAAAACTAGGAAATCTTTTTGCGAAACCGTTTTTGTTGGTATAAGTTATAAACTAAAGGGCTTATAATTGTGATACTCGAGGATAAAGGGAGTTTAGTTTCGCACGAATATTAGATAAACCTTCTTCCTCGTTTTTAATTTAAACGTATGGATTTATATGCCTCGTAATTCAAATGCTACGACATTCGCCGGTTATTCAAAGGGTAATTTCTCCGATCTTTTTACCCTTTCCTTCATTCTCACGAATATATAGGCAATTTTTAAAAGTATGTAGACGTCCCCTTTGGGTATATTAAAGTTTTTCCGGTTTAGTTTAAAAGTCTCATGCGTTACCTCCTTTTACATTCAATTCCGCTCAACATAAAGGATCAATATTAAAGGTAGGGTAAAATGCATGGTATTCGGTTTGATTTATTAATTTGTTCAACAATAACTCGTATATTTTCACGTTCGCTTTATTTCCCATTTTTAATTCCTCGGGAATAGCCTGCCTTACGAATGAGAAATTTCGCAGCTAATATATTTATTCCTATAGGAATCAGGGATGAGGGTCTTTGTAAAATTTATGGTATAGTATCGGTACGTTCCTGTAGTAAAAGCATATCTATGCGTTATTTTACGTTTGTTATTGCTTATACTATTATAACTATTGTTATTAACCGTTACCTGCTTTTTTTTTTTGTATAATTTTTATAAGTCCGTTATTATTGCTTAAATGATAGAATAAAAGTAGGTTTGATATAAATTTCAATACGCGCGAGAGTTCTACAAGTTATATGGAATGTTTTTTTCGTTATCCTAAAGCATTAAATGAACCATTTGTTTCTATATTAACCTTTTAATAATTTCGGCGAATACCTTTTCCGTTAAGTACTTTTAGGCATCTTTCTATTTCTTGTTTTAAAAAATAGAAAAGGTTGTCATCGCCACTAGAGTCTATGGTCACCGCGATTAACTTCTTTTGCACAATATCGTACGTAACCTCGTCTTCGTACATCCCATTTTAGTTTATAAAGTTTTGAAAACCCAGGCGGTTAATGACTTTCGTCTATAACATTATATCGGTATTTTAACCGTTATCCATGATATAGGTTAAAAATATTTTTAAATTTCTTTTACAACGTCCAAGGGTATTGTACGGTCAATTCAATCACTCTTTTTAAGTATTCCATTAAAGGTTCGTAAGTAAGTTTTCCAAACGAATTTATCTTGGCCGCCACTTAACTCTCAGTTATTATCGGATTAGATTTAAAACGGATTTTAAAAAGTAATTTAAAGTTGTCCTACTATTATCTTTTCCCTTAGGTTTATTATAATACTCTTTGACAGCCTTTTCTCTAAATCCCGTTTCAAAATAACTTTTACAAATCCTCTCAATAAGGGTGTCATATTGGGATTATGTCTTCGCCGCAATCTCTAGATCCTCAATGTAGTTGTTTACGCTCTCTCCGGATTATCTGGTGAATATTTGTGGAAAACTTATTTTAAAAGGTGTGATATATATAATAGTAGTTAATTATAGGGTAATTGTTATATCCCCTTAGTATTTTTTTGCTTCTAAAAGAATAAAGTCTCTTAACGTAATATAGGCTTTCTGTGGTCAAAATTATCAGATAAGGTTTATGTATTTGGATAATCTATCTTTTGCTTGTTTTTTCAACCTCCCCAGTTTTTCGTAGTCAGCCCAAGCTAACTATGAGATTTTAGGGTTTTGTGGGGTTTTCTTGTTCTCGTTCGTTGCTTTCTTGTCTCTGTTCACTTTCTCGTTCTCGTTGGTCACTGTCTCGTTCTCGTTGTGTGGTTTCTGACTGACTGCGGATCAGGATGGTTGCAGAGTAAAAAACTTCTACCCCAGGTCACCAGATGCAAGCAGTTGAATAAATGATCTCGAGGGATGGTATTTTGAGGGGTAGAGAGGTGGATTTCTATTTTTGTTTCCAATCTGACTAGTGCCACAGATACCCCCTTTGTCCTCAAGAAATCTCTCCTATAACAGCAGGTAGCTATTTCACGAGTATAATTTATGCTTTGTATGCACATCAATCCTCTATTCTACCAGAATCTTATATTAACGCGGGAAAAAACAGCTTTTAAATAGGAATGTAAATGCGATTATAAAATTGCAAAATACTAACTTTATTTACTAAATATTCTTAAATAAAAACTTTAAGTATTTGGTTATCATTAATACGAATATCGCCAGGAAAACTCTGGTTGTTTATAAGTATTATACGAATTAGTTATGGGTAAGTAGTATTTCGGTTAATGAAGGCATCCCAGTTACTTTAGAGATTGATATTAGTATAAGGTCTGTAAATCTTGGAAATATATTATTTAATAACGGTTAACCGGAAGATATACGCATGATGGAGTTGTCTTGAAATAGATCATTCGAGGCGTGAAAGTTATAATGCCTCGCGTAAAAGGCTTGAGTCAGAAGAACTTTCAAAAAATATTTTGGTTTCTTTGGGATAATATATTGGATCATATGAAGTCGGGGCCCTTTTTATAAACTAAATCTAAAAGACGTTGCAAAAAGCGTTGAAATTGATATACCAGGCTTTTGGGAAGGAATTACATAATTATAAAGAACTTTAATTCTCTGTAGCCCATAAAAACAGTAAACAGATGAGTAGTGTCCCCGAAATCCGCGTTTCATTTTTTTAAATAACTTCTTATCGTAAGTAATAAATTTTCGTAAATGTTTTAATTATATTTCGTATATGTTAAGTAAATACAGTTGTATATTAATGGGCGAATGTTTCTGTAATGGTTTTATTAAAGCAAATAGTTCTTTAAAGCTCAGTTAAAGTAATCGGTTTACAAAAAGGTATCGTGGTTGGAAACGAAGTTAGGTATAAGTTATTAGAAAACAGATTTCTCGTCGCGTCTTGAATGAAAAAGTGTACTTTCCCATTCGATCGAATTAAGTGGTTAATAATTGTAAACTAATGGCAAATACATCAACGGGAGAAGTTCATAAATTTGAGAAACTCTCTTATTAAAAATATAAATATAAAAGCTATTGATTTCCGAATAGCGCGTTGGTTTTCTCTATTAACACATACGTTAACTTCAATTTCAATAACAAATCAAAAGTAATAAGATTTGTGAACATAGAGATTTTATTCAAATAAATCGAAATCAAGCCCATGAAAATTGAGGCGTTCGAAAACTTGGTAACATTAACCTCATAATCGTAAAAGATATTATTCGAATATATTGAAATATTATTGAAAAAGGAAAAATGGATAATGTTGAGAAAAGGTCGTGATGCATTGTTAAAAGGTAGGAAATATATTAAAAAGACTCAAAAAGGTAACGAATCACTTAAAAAGTCTAAAATATCTACAGAATTGATATTTCAACGCATGCCTTGGGTAAATCCGAAATTCGTAAAAAGAAATTCTAATGATTTATTGAGTAAATTATTGGATTGAGAGAATATTTATAAACATTTTTTTCGATACGGAGAAAAGAATAACATGTTTCCTTCTTAATAATGATAAATTTACGGTAATCAATATAGAAACGTAAATCTCTTTTGAGATTTTTATCAAAAAGTAAAATTGAATCCGTTAAAAATCTTTTTGCGCCAATATAACCTTGGTCAAGCAATTCAATGAACATTTTCTTTAATATAAAAAGGTTGCTTCCTAGACATTCCGTATACCGAGCCTTATAAAGCCTGTAAAGGTTAAATTAAGTTATTGCTCAAAAATGGCATTTTAGTAATCGGTTTTGTGACGGTAAATGGGTAGTTTATTTTCTAGAACCTTATCGAATAAGGGCGCAAATTTCTCAAAAATGTCGGTAAGTTTATTGTTAATAAAAATGAGTGACTTTGTGGCGAACACTTTATAAATATTTTCGAGGGAGACAGCGACGAGCTCCATAGTGCGGCTTAATTCCTCTGGGCCTTTCGGAGGATAACGTGAAAGGTGGCTTCGCCAACTTTTTGAGGTGTTTTTTATACCAGGTCAAATCCACGTTTTAAAATGAGGTAATTACCCGTTTGCTTTAAAAGAAATATATACTTTGCATTGAGATTAGCAACCTATTAGTATTGTTGGAATAGTATTACATGCAGTGCAGTTGGTCAACTTTACTTGCAGTAAAGTTGACTGTATTGCAAGTGTATTGCTTTGTGTGGACTTACTGAATTAGGTGTAAGTCGAGTGCAGTACGCTGCACTTCACTCTAGGGCACGGGCCAAGTACTTCGCTATACTAATTACAGTGCATACCGGTTAGTGGTCTGCCAAACCTAGAATAATTCATTCACTATCTGACCACGTAATACTACTGTTACTTCGACCAATCGAATCGACAACGTTGCAGCGTTTAAGGCCTACCAACACTAATCAGTGATTGCCTACTAGGTTAACCACAGATAAGCTAAGTAGAAGAAGAAGCTACTTTCCGGTTACACTTTACGGCTACAGCAGCTAGGGTAGAGGAAAGATTCTTGCGAAAGGCCTCTATTAGTACTGTTTCAGTCTCACTACAGCAGGATAATAGAGAAGACTTCTGGGTTGTGTTAGTCTTATAACGGTAATATAGAAGTTAGCAACGGTATCGCTATTGAAAACACCAAGAACTCTTTGTTGATCTTTCTTGAAGACGTTGAGATTTACTGTTAGAAGTCTTAAAGTACAGCAAGTTGACAAACAAGTAAGTTAGTACTACTGCGGGTGATACTATTACTATAAGAAAAATGACTAAGTCTCTATGCCAAAACAACAACCTTTGCCCTCTACTTACAACTTTTGCCACCAATAATGACTTTCGACCTTACCTACTATACCAGACCTTTACTCTACTTCACTTTTTTCACTTCTTATATAACTTTAATCGTCAAGTTTGCTGTTCTGTGCGAAAATACCAAGGTTCGCTAAGAAAGCCACGTTGCGCGACCTTACACCAAGTCACTAAGTCGCCAAATCGCCAAGTTTCCACGCGAATTTACGCCAAAACACCAAGTCCTTACGCCCAAAATTATCAAGTCCCTCACCATACACGCCCCACCAAGTTCTATATAACCCTAAACCTCAAGATGATACCTACCCTAGAGATTTATAGGTGAATTGACGCCCTCGGAACTACCTTCACCAAGTTCTACGAAGAAAACGTCTAAGCGCTGGATATTAACAAAGAATTAATAGAAAAACACCTTACCAACTTTATCGGTTACTACATCATCGAGCATGATAACAGTAAGTACCATAACCACGCTTTCAGAAACTTCCGTAACCTTTTCGACGACTGAATTAGTAATATTTAGAACTTAATTTAAAAAAGGGTTCATTCAAGGGATAAAACCGAATTTAAATGGCAAAGAGTCTGTATACTATCAAGGAATACTACGAAGTTAACGCAAGAACTTATCGACCTAGCCTAGCTTTAAGAACGCCATTAAGACCCTAATCTTTAAGACCCTTAAGGAAAAGAGAAAAGCGTCAAGGGATCTCAACGCTCATATACACGTTTTAAAGAACCTTTAACCTACCCTTAACTAAGTTAGGCTTCTTTATGCGTTAGCGATAAGGAACTTATTGACCTGTACAGAAGCTTAATACCACCACGTAATGGAGCGGAGTACGCCTTTAGCGGTGGTAAAGCGCGTGAAGTAATAGCTGTCAACGCGGCTAAAGGTATTAACTTTAGCGTTTTATACCAATTAATTAAGTAAGATCGTTAGGTTTCTCAGAACCTTTAAGTACCTATCATTCCTTAGCGAGTCTATCGCTAAGACCCTTAAAAATCTTTTCCCTTTAGATAAACCTATACGCGCGAACCTACTACAGGTCCTACTACAGTACTTTACCCTTCGGGCTAAGCAACTGGCAATTACCCTTAATACTGAGCTTCGGAACCTCTAAGACTTAAACCGCCAGTAAACACTAAGTCTGAGATAACTATCACGACCTTCCTCCAATACTCGTTAGGATAGTTAACATTAGCTATAAGTTAATAACGAATTTAGCTAAGATCTGGGATAATATACAGAAGTATAACAGGAATCCTTATAATCTTCTCGACATTAAGATAATGCTGTTCCTAAACATCTGCAAGTAAATAAAGGTACCCCCTTTTGGTTTTCACTTACTGTTTTCTAGAATCCTCACAAGGTACGCCAAGGACTATTACCTAACCTTCCTGACGAACGCTACCATGTTCCGTGAGATCTACGATACCATAAAGAGCTACTTCTAGTACATCGTCCACCTCGCGTAATATAATATAAACTGGGCCACTACGCGGTAAACTATAATAATGATAAAGAAGAAATATGAGGAATTACTAATAGATGTTCTTAATTAGATGTTTGATAAGTTAATAATATGTTAAAAAGTAATGGAGAAGGCCTACCCTGACGAAGCTACACTTTGCAAGCAGGTACGGGCAGCTATCACGGGTGTTAGTGAGTTCGAATACGTATTATAACACCCAAATGCCACCTGTAAAGGCTATTTTAGCCAGTTTCGTTCCTCGTTTACCACCGTGATAGCATGTACACCAAACTCGTTCGGTATGTATACCCAAGCCGGCAATTTCCTTAACGTGGAAGAGGAAGACTATATGGTGGTTAATTACGTCAACTGTAAGTACTTACGCCTACAACGCCTAAGGTTAGGTTTATCAACCTCGGCCCTAAACTGGAGGCCGAACCTATGTTAGCATTATAAAGATTTAGGTCAACCTATTAACCTCAAGTATTATTGTCGTGATAGTGGCAAAAGATATTGAATCTATGGTAAAGCCGGCTGTTGGTTAACTCGTTACCACCGCGCCGAAAATAACAATAGGAAACTAGCGTACTACGTCTAGTACCCTACTATTTCGAAATAAGATTACTTGGATTAGGTTGTAAATGTTAAAGGTAAAGAGTCAACTGATGTCGCCAACGCCCCTAAACCAATTAAGTGACACGAAGATACTACTTCTGGTACGGCAACCTAATAACTAGCCGACCATGCCTTTTTATACCGTTTAGGTGGTAAAGACCCTTACCTTTTCCTTTACTATACCCCTAACCCCTTATATACCCCTAACCCCTTATATACCTTCAACCTTCGCGATCGTTACGCGAACTACACGTTTTAAGGTATTATGCTAGATACTAAGGTAGTAAGATACTTAACAGGGGGCTATTCGTAGTATGTAACATTTCGGAGGGAAAGTAATACATCTACTAAGATTAATCGTTACGATGCTAGTAAGGCTAAAGTTAGCGTTAGCCCAGACAAATAACTATCGTTACTGGAGATAACAGTAATTTAAACTGCTGTAAGAGTAATTACGTTTCATATCCTTAAATTCTTTTCCCTTTTCCTACTTTTTTTTCAGGATATAAAAACCCTTAGAGTTAACGTGAACGTTAACGTAAACGAGCTGGTTAAAAATGGCCAAATGTTTCCATTTGCCTTTAAATAGGGGCACTTTTAGTTTTAGTTTTAAGGTTTAGAAACAATGGTGTTAAATCTGACGGAGCCGGAGATACTTCAACTATATCGGTGTTTTAACCACCTAGCTATTAATAGGCTGCATAAAGTCTTAAAGTTCGCAGGGAATAACGATATGGAATACTCTACCCTGAAAGTTATTGAAAGGCTTTGACATCACTGCCAAACATATACCTAAACCCCCCGAAGATTTAAGTTTACACTAAAATACGATAAGGATTTTAACTGTGGGGTTTTTGTTGATATTTTTTACTTGGATAATAAGCCTGTTTTTCACGTTGTTTACTCCGTAACCTTTTTCCACAGAGCTAAGTTCCTAAAGTCTCTTTCGACAAATAAAATGTAGAAAACGTTAAGGATACTGTAAATTAACATGTACCTGGGTTCACCTAACGTCGTCGTCCACGATGCTGGTACCAACTTTGCGGCGGCGAAGTTTTAGGAAGATATCAAGATAATAGGTATTTAGTATAAACAGGTATCTGTGAAAGCCCATTGGGGTATTGGAAATGTTAAAAGGGTATACGCCCTACTTCGTCGGGTATATAATATCTTTACGTTGGAAATTGGAAGTTTTACGGATCCAAAGGCACGTTTACAAATGACAACAAAGGGCTTAAACGATACTGTAGGCCCTGACGGTCTGGTACTAAGGTTACTGTTTTTTGGAGCGTACCCACGCCTAACGAGTGAATCTCCGCCTTCGACAAGTATTTATAAACGTGCTACGGCCTATAACAAAGCTTTGAGGAAACTACGAGCGGAATCAGCATGTTGTCAAGTTAACAATACCTTTAAAAACAAAAACGGGCCTATAATAATCGACGTATTTGCTTTGCCATTATAAAGTGAAGTCCTCGTGTGACGGGGGCCGGGAAAATAGAAGAGACCGTATAAGATATTAAGTATTACAAAGTTTAAAGTAGTTATTAAAACTGATAACGGCTCTATATCATTCTGAACTACTTAGGTTGAGCCCTATATTAGGGTTATTAATGATAAAAACCCTTAAACATTACAAGCAAAAAAACCGAACTAATATGATCCGCCTTTATCTGTTGTTAACAAGCCAATAAAGCGCCGCCCGCGCGAACGACCCCTGCAAAGAAAGGAGAACGTTAAAAAGAAAGAATATACACCGGGCCATACTTATAATACTATTTAGATAAGCAAGAAAAAGAAAGATAACGAAAAATTGGTAATAAAGCTTAGGGTATAAGGTATAATTAATATTTTTAGTAAATCTTTTAAGGAAAACGATAAGATAAAAATCGACGGAGTGCTAATTCGAGGTATAGTACAATTTGTACCGAAAGTTAATTTAACCTTTAAGATCTAAGCGTTATGATCTTGAAGTCAAGGATTATTCACGAGGTTAAGAGAAAAACCACAGAGCGGCCATATAAAAAGTTATGGCTGATCTTTCAAGGATATGGCGATGAAAGAAAGGACCAAATCCTCACGTAGTCGCCAAAGATCCAGAAGATTAGCTAGCTCTTAGTGGTTACTTTAACAGTAAGTTTATTAGCTAAGACTGATAGTAAGTTTACACTTAATGGCCGTAATATTACGTAAATCTATATACAGTTGACAATGAATCTATAACAAATTATATTATTGAAATTTCCATAGAAACTCCCTGCCGTTTACCCATTAGAAACGGTGATACGGTGTATTAAACCACTCTACGGATTAGCTAAGGCAGGCGTTTACTGATTCCTAACCTACTAGTCGTACTTCAAATCTCAGCTAACGATAAAGTCTTCAACATACGACCTGTACTTATTAGTGAGGTAAGAAAAAGACTTCGGTATTATAGGAATACAAACTAACGATACCCTCTTCATTGGAACGGCCGGCTTTATAGTATAGAAATAGTTAGCGATCGAGGACTTTAAGTTCTAAAATTATAAGCCGGTAACGACGTTGATGGAAAACAATTAATTTGATTTTAATGGATCGTTAATTTGCATACTTGGTGTTAATACCGGCATAAGCTTCAGCTAAAAGGACTAGGGCGTTATTTTTATCACAATCAATAAGACTAATGAGACTAAGGTTTAACGGTACTTGAAACAGCGTATAAAGGGTAACTATATTTCCACTCTACGCTAACCGAAAGCTTTATACGACCTACCTATTACGGAATAAGCACAAATACCAATAAATAAAAATATTAATCGAATAAATAAGAGATTGGAGTGGCAGATGCGAAACCTGGACCGCGGGATTCAATATAGTGCCAATCGACCTTTTAAAGGCAAAGCTAATGATCTTTACAAACGGGTTCTTTACAGATAACACCGACTTGTTCTTACAGATCGGCTTCCTAATCACCCTTATCAAAGAAGATAGACAGGAAGACCAGTTTAGTATTACCGGTAACTTGATCTATTAAACTTCCGTTAAGTATAAGAGTATTATACGAAGCGTATTGGCTTTAGATATTTACGGAATGATAGCGAGCTTTAATGTAGGCATAGCGCTGTGGAAAACTCTTAACCTTATCACTTGGTAATTAAAGATTTCTACTATTCTGGTGGAAATCTGTACAAACTTAAGAAGCCTTTTCGAATACCTATTAAAACTTGGAACCACTGGCGAAAAGCGCCTGATAGTCAATGTAATACCACTCCGTAAAGCCTACAAAAGGAGGGAGATTAAGGAGTTCCGATAGAACGATAGCAAAGACAATCCTGCAGATGATATGATGAAGGCCACGCTATATAAAGACCTAGAAATGTTTGTAAACAGCAACAAACTAACTATACGCATTGAGGGATACGTAGATAAACCACCCGGAAAGCCCAGATTATGTAACGGCGGATAAGGATATGCTGACAGATTGAAAGACTGTCAGGAGATTAATAATAGCGATCTGTTTAAGTGGCACAGTTAACGTAACGAAAAAACTTTTTAGGGAGTTGATAAACTCGGACCTCGGAGCAACGGAGTAATTAAGGTCAAAAGGGGTTGATTTGTATGCAATTGAGTGCAATGTAGTATGGGAATCAACTGGAATTAATAGGGGTCTGGCCAGTTAATGAGGAGGTAATTCAGTGGTAACCGGAAAAAAATTGGTCAGCTACACTAGCGTACGCGCACAAACTAAAAAGCCGCTAGTGTTGGAATAGTATTATATGCAATGCAGTAGGTCAACTTTACTTACAGTAAAGTTGACCGTACTGTAAGTATATTGCTTTGTATAGACTTACCGCATTAGGTGTAAGTCGAGTGCAGTACGCTGCACTTCACTCTAGGGCACAGACCTAGCACTTAGCTATACAAATTACAGTGCAAACCGGCTAGCGGTCTGCCAAACCTAGAGCAATACATCTATCATCTGACCATGCAATACTACTGTTACTTCGACCAATCGAATCGACAACGTTGTAACGTCTAAGGCCTACCAACAGCTGTCGTTATTACGGGCTTAATAACTTTTTATAGCGGCTTATACAAAGTTATTTCATTATTGGAAAATAATTTATTTTTTAGACTAATAAATGTTTTTGTTTTAAGTGATTTTTGTCCTATTGTGCTTTTTATATAGAAAAGCGTAATTTAACGTTAAAAAGCTTTAACGATTAGTTAAGGAGTTTACGCTTGGGTTGTTCATAATTGTGAAATAGGGCGGTTATATTGTAATCGAACTTAGAAAAGTTGGATTCACTGTTATCGAGTAAGTTAAAATAGTTTCTAATATAAAATGAAATGGTAGTTACATCGTTAATAGGTAATATAATAAGACTGTTTAAGGGGTAGTTGTTTTTAAAACGTACACGTATCGGTTATTTTCAATTTTTAGATTGTATTCATTGGAGTATTTAGTACGTTTTTCTTTTTAAGTATAAAACATATTATTTAATAATTTGGTTTCGTTTAATGAGTTTTACACATTAAGTATTAATAAAACGTTTTTGTTATATAGTAAAAAAGTTATATTAAACTATTAATGTATTTTGAAGTTATGTTTTTACATGTACGTAAAGGAATTATTTTATGGCTTAGGTGTCCAGATTCGATGAGTCTAAAAACGAAAGTATGAACCTAGGTTATTACTGTTTACAAACAGCGATAATACCGTCGGGGAAAAACTCGAGGATTTTTCGTAAAAGAACAAAGCCGGAGTAATCATTTAAGGTAATCGGATACAATTTATAATCCTTGATATAAAAGAGAGGAGAAACCCCTGCTAAGGAGCTACTATAGAGCTGTGGAAAAAGAATGATCCGGTTATATAATAGGTGAGGGCATGCTCTTATACAGATTCCAAGCGGCTCTAGAGCACCATTTCAGTATGGATGGCAACCACTAGAGCTATATCACTGGTAACCATTAGCTCAAGCACCAGCTTATAATATGTCATACGTTTTAACGAACCCGGCATTACTGAATATTATGCGTTAACCTTACGTATCGCAACGTATGTTACCAACTACCTTGTAAACGGAGGATTAGATATGTAGATAGGTAGTTCTATACTTATATAAAGGTTAACTCCTCTTCCCTTGTCCCTTTTTACGTAAACAGAACAATACGAGAGATCTTCCTAAAGACCTTTCGCATATCCTCCCCTGCTGTGTATATAACAACTCCAATATTAACGGCTGTTTCGGCGGACGAAAACTAGAAACCCTTGACCCCTCCGAACACAAAACCCATTTGAGCTACAATAATAAGCCGTAATAAGAAGAAGATCTTTTGAATATTGTAGAAACCTCTTATGAATACAAATGACTGTTAGAACTTTACTTTTGAACTCCCGACATATTACACAACGTAATGTATTACATTCACAAAAAAAAACCTTGGAACAGAAAGACTTACGGGTTGTTATTAGGGTTTCCGAAAGTTCAAAACGCTATATTAAAAGGTTTATCCTACGATACGTTCTTGTAAAACAGGTATAATCAAACACATCCGTTATTCAATCGGAAAATGAAATTCCAATATGGTACGCTATACTTTGTACCGATATCGCCATTAAAAAGAAACTCTTTTCCGGTAAAATAATACCGATATTATTTTGAATATTAAAAAACCATTGTTACTATTTATTAATACTCCTATATATATGAGGTGACATAGGTTTCACGCGTTGTATACTGTTTTTTAAAAAAACCACAATCGAAGTTCTAAGGATAATCAAGGAAAAAAATACGATTTAAGCTAAAATCGCACCGATTAACATTTATTTATCGATATATAATTAGGACGTTTAGAAGAATGAACGACTCATTTATTTTGTTTTTGAAATCCGTTAAAACCTTCCGCCTTTTAATATTAACAGATAATAGAAAACCATGAAAGAAAGTTATCAGTTTGAATTTAATAACTATGAATAAATATCGTAATTTATTATTATATGTTACGTTTGCGTAGATTGATGTCAAAACTATAAAGTTTCGGTTCAAGACCACATCTATAAACCGTATTCGGTAACCCCTCAGTATTACAACTACTATGACTCGTTCTTGTGATACTAACGACATTTACCCGGAAATATTAAAACTAAAAGTTAAAAATATATCAGTGTTTCGAAGTATTGATTGAAAAATATGGAATTTTGAACGGGATACATTATAACACTAAAATAATAGCGAAGCCTATAGCTAAAAATATAACCACCGCTTCTAATTTCACCGAAAAAATAATCCGTTTATTTAAAAGGAGTTGAAAGACAATAAATATTATACCAATATTTAATAATACTTTATAGATAAAAACACGACGCGACTCATACTCCTGATAAACTCTTTTCAAAACCGATAATGAAGTAGTCCCGCACGCTAATACAATCACGTGACATAACCAACATCTTCCGGATTTTGTTTGATACTCAGTAGTTGAAATTATCGTCGTTCGAAAAAGGGTGGTTACATGGGATTTTACTAATAGAGGCTTCGTTCCTTTGATTATAGGGCCTACGGCTTTGAAAATGAACAAAGGACTTGTTATGTCTACATAATTCAGCTTTAACTCGGTAAACCATCCAGTTACCGGTTCTATATAAAATACAACTAAAGGAAACTTTTAACATTCTTAATAACTAAGATTTAATATTTTTGGCATCCGTAATTAAAGCCTTTTACTATAGGAGTCTTCTGACAATAAATTCGACCATGTTTATATTCAAATTGAAACTTCTTTTACGTCCTATCTTTCTTCCCTTTTCATGAATCTTAAAAGATTTCACTTATTCAACCTTTTCAAAGGATGAAAGTTTTACTTCTTCTTCGGATTAAACTTATATGAATGTTTTAAAACACAAAATAAGCCTTATTCGAATATACCTAAAATTATTCCACACTATGGAGCGCCGAAGTTAAAAGCGGGACTTATGATTATATCAATAAACATAGGAAAAGTTACAACTATATACCAAGTTCCACTTATATGCTACGCGGATAAAAACTTTAATATTTCAAGGTGTAAATACTCCAGTACAGTAGGAACAATAACGACTAAATCTCCAACCAACGCTATCCGGACTACAATTTCTTTTTATCAATCAGAAGTCAGTGGGATTTAGCCTTTACTTAAGGGATTCGACGTAAATAACATTAAGTAATTCAGCCATAGCTTTCTATGTAAGTCTGAAAAAAGGCTCCTTTCATACTAAGAAATCAAAACTGAATTCCAGAAATGATTTTTTTTAAATTTCGTGTTAACGAAATAAATATTTTCATATAAAATGAAACCAATTTATTAACTTTTATTTAACTGAAATTTTAATTAATTAAACGGATTTTAAAATATAGTTAGTAAAGACTTTTACCTTGTATAAAACTGAGTGAAATTGACTTTAAATAACGTACGAAAAAGACGTACCTTCTATATCTAGAATTTTGCAACCGCCATACATTTTAATAACAAGGTTAAAGTCTTCAAATATCGCTTAAAACATGTTTTCAACCTTACCTTTATTAACAATGGCGAAATTATTATAACTATCCGATTTAATTTTTTTAAAGACTCTAACTATGAAGTTCTATTAGCAACTTTTGTAATAAGAGGGTCCTACACATTACCAATCGCACGTATTAAAGTTACAAGAACCAATTTATCCAGGTTTAAAATCCTAATATCCATGGAAATAAGATCCATATTCAAAGACTCTGCTATTAAAACCGAAATAATAATATACATATAAACGAAAACTTTCACATGGTTATTTTGAAAGTTCTTTACGTAGATGGAAAAAGTGTTACAATTCGAGTAGAATTTTCGAAATAGGGAACCCCTAAATGAAATCTAATTTATTATTAAATCAGAAACCTAATAGGAACAGGTCATATAATATAAAATATATAAAACGTATAGACTTTCTAATCAAGGTATAACATGAATATCTTAATATGTAAAATTCCAAATGTAACCTCACCATTGAAATCGTCAAAGTATATAATATCATTAATTAATATAAGTTTTAGGTACCGTTTCCAGCCTTTTTACTCAAAGTTTACCATCAATAAGGTCTCTATTCACGTGAATGTAAATAAGGAGTAATAGTAAGATTGGTATTGTAGTAAAGATAGATGATATAGAAAGCAAAATTTTAGAGACTGCACGCTACTGATGGGAGGTTATAAACCTCTTATACGAGCATTGGCTCTTGTGCAATATATTCTGGAATACATCTTCTAGACCGCGCCACGCATGATATACTTTGCATCTTGCAAGAGTGCTGCCTGTAGTGTGACACGTTATCGTGCACTCTTCAGTAGTGCACCTTGTATTATAGTTCACTTCCACTTAGCCTATGTATACTAGCTGTGGGGTTATATAGTAATATACATATTAACGTCCACCTCATTTTAACATTCATTAAAAACACGAAATTTTTGAAAATAATATTTTAACAAGTTTGCTGCTGCTAATGAAATAGACAATGACTATTTGAACGACTATAACGAATCCTAATATAATTTTTCATAAAAATCCAATGCCTTCGACAGAAACAACTCACCGTAATACTATCAAAACCCGTAATATATTTGCTAAACCTGATAATATTCTAATATATATACTTCAGGTATATGAAAACTTTATAGTAGAGCCCCTTTTCAATATTGTAACAGAAATACTTACAATTAAAGGTTTGCATATGAATATAACGATTATCGAAGGTATTTATAATTCGGAAATTGAGCAATCAACATTTATTTTAACTACGTTTATCAATTTCTATCATTCCAATTTCAATATACTTCAAAACGCTAAATATTATCGTAACCAAAATAATATCCTAGTTTCTTATTACCCAGATCATCATTAACGCCTAATACAAAGGGAAATTTTTAAAAATCGCCTGCAAAATAATTACGGTTCTTACATATAATATTAAATTCGCATTAAAAAAAGATATTATTATTTCTGTTTCCTGCAAATGACGTATAAATCGAGTTTTATCACCCATTTCATAAACCGTTCATATAAAAAAAATCTTCAAAATTTTATCGTACATTTTTTACCTTCATTAAAAGGTTTTTGACTAACAGAGTAATAGAGATTTTGTTGGTAGAGCTTTAGACGTTATAACATTGTCGATTCGATTGGTATAAGTAACAGTAGTATTGCGTAATTAATCAAATCGTGGATGTATTGTTTTAGGTTTGGTAGACCGCTAGCCAGTCTACATAGTAATTTGTATGGTCGATTGTTTGGCTCGTAACCTAATATAAAGTAGGCATATATTGAACCTAGCTCACAGCCAATACAGTAGGCCCACACAAAACAAGATACTTAACTTGTTGTCAGTATAGTTAACTTTACTGTAGGTAAATTCGACCTACTGTATTCCAGATATTAATATTCCAATCCTGACAGCTTTTTAGTTTATGCGCATACGTCAGTATAGCTAACTAATGCTTTTCAGTTACCACCTAATTACCTCCTCATTAATTGGCAAGACTCCTATCAATCCCTATTGACTTCCATATCAAATTGCACCCATTTCCACTCGATTTAACCCTATTTTCCCTTCATTACTCCATAACTCTGAGGTTGAAATTCATGAACTCCTATAAAAAGTTCTTTCGCCATAGGCCTATACAAACCTTCACTTTTTCCGTGCCAGTCAAACAAGTCGCCATCATTAATCCTTTGGCAGTCTTCAATTTCGCCAGAATATCCCTAACCGCCGTTACTTAATTTAGCCTTACTTGGTAGCCTATTAACGTAGCACTCAATACTTATAATCAACTTGTTACTATCCACAAACGTTATAAGAGTCTTATTGGGCTATATATTCATTATAACATGGATAGAACTGTCTTTCCTGTTAATATACCGGAACTTCTGAATTTCTCTCCTTTCTTAGACTTCGAAGAGTAGCATTACGTCAATCATCAAGCGTTTTTTGCTAGCAATTCTAAGCTTTAAAAAGCATTCGAATAAGCTCCTCGATTCGGTCTAAATTACTACTGGGAAAGGAGAAATATATAACTGACTGGTAATGACGTTAAGGGTTTTCCACAATATTCTACCTATATTAAATCCTATTATTATACCGTAAATATTTAAAGCCAATATGCTTTGTATAATCTTTTTACATTTGACAAAGATCTAGTAGATTAGGTTACCAATAATTTTAAACTAATCCTCCAGATTATCCTTATTAACGAGGTTTATTAGGAAGCCGATCTTTAAATATAGGTCGGTGTTACTTGCGAAAAATCTATCAGTAAAAATTAATAACTTAGTCTATGATAAGTCGATTAAAACCATATTAATTCCTTAGTCTAGGTTATGTATCTACCAACTAAACCTTTTATTTAAACGGTTAAAGTCTTTATCTATTAGGTCTTGTACTAATACCATTATAAATAGGTTGTAAAATTCCTCAGGTTAATATAAGGTAATAATATAGTTATTATGAACACGATATTTTAGGTATCATTAGGCTTTAGCTATTTTAATCTCATCGATTATAACCAAGTCAGTATCTTCATCTTCTTAACAAAAGCTGAAACCGGTATCAATACTAAGTATACGAATTTACGATCCATTAAAGCTGAGTTAGTTACCCTTCGCCAACATCGTAACCAGCTAATTATTTTAAAACTTAAAATATTTAATCGCCTATTATTCCGATATCATTAAACTAGCTGTTTAAACGAAAAGGGTATCGTTAATTTATATACCCACTAAGCCGAATTCTTTCGCTTATATTACCAACAAGTACACGTCGTATATTAAAGACTTTATAACTCACCATAATTTAAAATGCTATTTATAAGTTGAAAACCAATAAACACCTACTTCACCAAGTTCATACAGTGGCTTAATATATCATATTACCGTTCCTAAAGCGTAAATAACTGTCAATTACTATAACAACTTTAGTAAAACAATTCTCTATAAGTCGGTTATTAACTATGTGTATACTTACGTTATATGTTACCCATTAAATGTAAATTTGCCTTGAAATTTTGATATTGAAATTACTGCCCAAAGGATTACCAAAGGTAACTAATTTTCTAAATCGTTGGCGACTACGTGAGGATTCAATATTTACCTTATAGCCATATCCTTAAGCGATTAGACGTGACTTTTTGTACGGCCGCCCCGTAGTTTTACCCTTGACCTCGTAGATAATCCTCAACTTAAAAATCATGAAATTTGGATCTTAAGAGTTAAAATCGGCCTTCGGTACAAATTGTATAACTCCTCAAATTAGTAGGCCATTAATTTCGACCCTATCTCTTGTTTCAAAAAGTTTGCCAGAGGTTTTAATAATGCTTTATATTCTAAAATTTAATCTCAAATCTTCGTTATCATTTTCTTTTCTACTTACCCAAATAATATTCTTGATGCTTCCCGGTGTATATTTCTCTTTTTTTACATTATTTTGTTTTGAAGGTCGTACGCGCCGATAGCGTTTCATTAGTTTATCGATTATAGATAAAAAAAGGTTGATAAATACTTGGTCTTTTAACTAAAGGGTCCTTATTTTGGACTACACTAATAAAAAGCTTAACCTAGGTAATCCGAAAAGTTACAAGGCCGTTAGTAATTTCAACTACTTTAAATCTTACTATACTTAATATTTCATACGAGCTCTCCCATTTTCCCGGCTCCCGCTACACGAGGACTCAACTTCATAATGGTAAAACAAGTATATAGATTATCTTCAGGCTGTTTCTGGTTTTCAAGGCAACGTTAATCTAGCAGTGTACTATTTTTTCCTGGAGTTTGTTTAATTCTTTACCGTAAGCTACCACTCGCTTTTGGGTACTTACTAATAGCGAAGATTTATTCATTAGATGTAGGTACAATTCAAAAACTAATAAAGTTTAAACTAGGCCGTCAAAGCCTACAATATTGTTCAAGCCCTTTACTGATATCTAAAAGCATGCCTCTTGATCTGTAAAGCTTCCAATCTCCAACGTAAAGATTTTATATGCTCGACGAAACAACGAGTATACCCTTTCGACCTTTCTAATACTTCAGTAAGCATCTACGGGTACCTGTTTACACTAGATGCCTATTATCTAAACGTCTTTTTAAAATTTCGCCTCCGAAAAATTGATACTGATATCGTGAACGAAGACGTAAAATAAACTCAAATACGTATTAATTTGCAATATCTTCAACGTTTTTCACGTATATTTTATGGAAAGAAACTTTAGAGACTTAAATTCGTAAAAAAAGGTTGCGAAATCAATGACGTAAAAAATAGACTTATTATTCAAATAAAACACATTGATAAAGATGTTGTAATTGAAGTCTTCATCATCTTTTAACGTAAACTTAAATCTTGGACGGGTTTAAGTATATATGTGGTAGTAGTAACAAAGCTTTTCAATAGATTCCAAAGTAAAGTATTTTATATCTTCACGTGCTACAGACTTTAGAGCTTCATATGACTTATAAAAAACTCGGTAATTAAAACTCCTATATAATTGGAGAATCTATAACGCTGTCAAGTTCAATATCACTACTTCAAGGCCTTTAAGATAAAATTATATAAACTCCCACTTAAGGACGAAAAAAAACCTTTGACCGTTTTAAACCAACTTGTCGACGTTAACGTTAAATTTAATGCTGATGGTCTTTATATCCTTTAAGAGGAAAAAACGGATAAGAAACTTATTGATGTAAAGCGTAATAGACTAAATAACAATTTAAACTAATATTATCTCTAATAACAATAGTTACTCGTCTGATCTAAAGTAAATTTTAGCTTTACTAATATCGTGACAATTACTTTTAGTAACCGTAGTTCTTTCTTTTCATAGTGTTATGTATTATAAATAGCCTCTTATTTAATACCTTACTGCCCTTATATCTAATATAATACCTGAAAAAAGATAATCTATATAACGATCACAAGGTTGAAGGTATACGAAGAGTTAAAGGTTTGACCAAGGTAAAGGTAAGGGTCTTCACTGCTTAAACGATACAAAAAGGCGTAATCAGCTGATTATTAAACCGCGTTAGAAGTAATATCTTTGTATCATTTTATTTACCTCGGGTATCGATACTTCTAATTACTTTATTGCTTTCAATACTTACGAAATGATGCAATTAATTCCACTCGGAAGTAATAGTGTACTAGATATGAAATACTACCTCTTTATTGTTATACTCTACGGGGGGGTAGCGAGTTAACTAACAACTAAACTTACCACAGATCCAATATTTCTTACCACTATCACAACGATATTTTTTGCGGTTAACATGTCCGCTTAAATCTTGGCTGTACTCGCGCCAACGTTTCCATTGCCACTAGTTTAAGGCTTTTGAATGCTAAGAGCGCTTATAACCGTACTTACGGTCGACGTAATTAACTATCGCGCAGTCTTCTGCCTCTACGTTAGTAAAGTTACCTATTTAAGGGCACATACTAAACGAATTTCATATACGTACTATTATGGTTACGAACGAGAAACGTAATTAATGAAAAAAAGGCTTCGTAAGTGGAATTTAGTCGTTGTAAAACGTATTCAAACTTGTTGACGCCCGTAATAGCTATCTGTACCTGTTCGCAAAGTATAGCTTCGCTAATGTAAGTTTTTCTCATTGCCTGTAAGTATAATATTAACGTATTAAGCATTCGGTTTAGCACATTTATTAGTGTTTCCTCCTTTTTCTTTTTCGTTTTTATCGTAGTTTACCTTGTGATGGCTCAGTTTATATGGTACTAGGTAAAGTAAACATTGTATTCGAAGTAATTTTTCAAACTATCGTACACTTCGCGAAGAGTTGTTACTTGAATCAGAAAGATTAGGTAATAGTTACTGGTGTACTTTGTAAATATTTTAGAAAATAGTAAGTGAAAACTAGAAGGGAGAACCTTTATCTACTTACAAATGTTGAAAAGAGGCATTATCTTCGTGTTGAAAAAGTTATAGTATGTCATGACTCAGACAGTGGTTGGGTTAGGAAATGGGCCAGTATGCAACTGCGCCACTGAGAAGCCTGAAGTCCAACACATCAGGCGAGGAACTTCTTTTATGTCAGCAACCTCGAACAGGGAAGGACCGATGGGACCGACAGCGACTCCAGCGGTCTAGTACTGAAGACGGTATGAAGGCACGGATATATAAGGATACGGTCATCACCACACAGATAGTATTTCCTTGATAGCTCTTCAGTTGTCAATCTAAGTATTCAGTCTACACACTTAAATAGCCTAACGGCTAGTGATCACTCTACAACACAAATAAACATCTTCTTAATATTGCACCTTTGTTACCTCTACTGCCTTACTGCTAACATAAACCCCCTGACACCTTCTATTTACTCACGGGTATTTAGTGTGATTATTACACAGCACTTCCCGTTATACTTCTTTACATCGTTTTAAATCTTGGTGAAATATATAACTCTTATATTTAATGTTAATTGATTTGACAGGTATTAAGGGTAGGTCTCGATAATTATACTAATCTTTATTGGTGTTTTCTGGATTTCAAGCCTTCGAAATACGGTGTTACAGGTAATTGCTAATCGCTTATCCTGAGGAGTAAAGTCCTATAGTAAGACTTGTAATAGGTTCGTATATATAGGTACACCTATGGTAAAAGTCTTTTTAAAGAGCTTAACGGTGCTAATTAAATGATTAAGGGGTAAAAAAGGTTCAGAGGTTTCTAGGAGACCTAATGATATTACTTAATTAACTGGTGTAAAGCGTTGACGTTAATTCCTCTTTCCGCGTTGACGGCCGCTGCTTAACATGCCCTTTTACCACTCACAGCGTATTATGCGTTATTACGTAATGGTTTTGGGCTTCCAAACAAATTAATAGGTTTCTTATAGTTAGCGCATAGAGAGGCCTAACTTAAATAAGGGTTAGAAAATCTTCTAAAACGCGTATAAAGGCGTTAAAGTTCTTTAACACCCTTTTCTTTGAATCGTAGGTCTTAAAGTCATTCCTCATATTGAGCTAACTCGAAAAAGGTTTTTGCTAGTTTGGTAAAACTTTCCTTTGCCACGTAAATCTCTCGTCATTCAAGCTCCTTTTTAACTTGAACTTAATACCTGTTCAAATATTCTATTATATATTGAAAGTCCAGTCATCAAAAAACTTACTGTATTTATGAAAGATGTCGTTTTTGCTGTTTAATTCTTCGTTGCAATCTTACTTAACGATAAAGTGGCTGATAAAGTTAATCAGGTATTACTCAATTGAGTTTTGATCGACATCCGACCTCTAAAGGTCATCATCATATTGCTTTGAAAAGAGGCATCCAATGGCTTTAATCCCTTTTTAAAGGTCTTTAGTAGGTACCATTTAAAGATTCAGGCTTATGTCAAACTTGGTAAGCAAGGGACCTAATTATTTAAAGCCTGTGGACTTGGTGATTTAAAGTAAAGTCGCGTGGTGTGGTTCTCTTAGCACGACTTAGTAATTTTCGGTGGTTTTGCTTAAGGTAACAGTCTTAATGATGAAACTGGCGTAAAACAAGTAAAAAGAGTAAAGTAAAGGGAAAATTTAATGTTTGGATAAAGTTTTAATGTAAAGGGTAGGGTCGAAAGATTTTTATTATGATTTTTTAGCTGTGGAACCTAGTCGTTTTTCTGCAATAGTAGCACTCACAGTAGTATTGACTTAACCGTTTGTCAACTTGCCGAACTTTAAGACTTGTAACAGTCAATATTAACTTTTTTAAGAAAGATCTGTGAAAATTTCTTGGTAATTTCGATAACAATACCATCGCTACCTCTAATTTTCCATAAAAACTAGCGCAGACTAAATGTCGTCTTTACGTACTACTGTAAAGACTGAAATAATAGCAAAAACCCTTTGCAAAAAAATTTCTTTTACCCTATCAATAAAGTAAAGCGTAACCAGAATGTAGCTTCTTCTTCTACTGAGCCAATCCATGCTTAAACCAATAAGCACTGATCAATATTGGTAAGACTTTAGACGTTACAACGTTTTCGATTCGATTGATCGAAGTAGCAGTAGTATTATAAGATAAAATGGTGAATATATTATTCTAGGTTTGGCAGACTGATAGCTAGTCTTCACAGTAATTCGTAAGGTCAATTACTTGTCTCGTACCCTAGTACAAAGTAGGCGCATACTGTATTTGATATATAGCCAATATAGTAGGTCCACACGAAACAATAAACTCAACTTGGAGTCAGTATAGTCAACTTTACTGTAAATAAAGTTGACCTACTGCACTTCAAGTATTACTATTCTAACAAATTTGATATTAAACAACAATTATAAAGTTTTTAGATTTTAAATACAATAGTTTACAAAAATTTTCCTTTTTCGAGATTATTCATACAATTTATATATTCAATGTTGCCAAGTTTTATTTTAAATACGTTTCTATCTACTCTGGAAACATCCGTTTTTCAAAAACTCTGAGTTTATTGAAACTAAATGTCGCAAATTTTGAAATTACATTAAGAAAGGCGAATTCATTAATAGCTAATGATTAGTTAGATTTCACTTTTAAATAAATCTAAGCTTTCATATATTACTAAAAATTCAAATCAAACTAAATTTATAAAATAATGAACATTTTTGTAATTAACACCAAAAAACTAGTTTATTCGTTCACCAGTCATTTTAGTAACATTAAATTTCCTGATAAAAGATAATTGGGGGTTCATTTTAACCTAATCCGATTAAGGTGAGTATGCGTTGGAAAAAGTATGATGAAAGCGTTAAAGATTGACTGATATTATAAAGAACTTTCGTATATAAAATACAAACCCTCACTACATATGTTAAGTATTACAAGCATCGCCGTGATCGTTCCTATATTTACCTACCGTACTGAAAGTTAGTATTCTGGATATAAATAAAAAGGATACGAAAATTAAATTAGGGTACCACTTATTTTTACGATAAAGGCGCTTACCTCGTCTTATAAAACTTTGCTTAAAATTATCGCTCTTGAGAACTCTGACCTACTCTTCAACAAAATCGCCCTTAAATAACAATAACTTTATTTTCCTTAACGTTCAGAAACCCTTAATACTGAGCCCCATTTCATAGAAAGTATCGAAACGATATTGACTATGATGATATCAAAAACTAGGTTACAAGGTTTTACAGATACGATAGCTAATGAGCGGGTGGTTCACCACATTGTAAATATAACTTAATGCTATACACAACTTCTAATACTCACGATACAAAACGATCTTACTGATTTCGAAAACAAATTAACCACATCCCTTACTTGTACCGGAATAACTTTAATTATGGTTACTTAAAACCAACGATATGGTTTCCAACTTCTAGTGTTTTTTATTACTAGCCCTACAATTTTCCGCAGACTTTTTCAACTCTCTTACATACAAAAAAATAAAACCAAGCATCATCTCGACTATTAAAAACTAATACATGAACCTTAATCAACATTATAATATATTATTTACTAATAAGGTCCAAAAAATTAGATAAATAGCATTACATTTAGTATGAATATGTAATTTACCCGTAATAAACGCACAACGATGAAAACACTTGGTAACTTATACCCTATAAAATAAGTTTTCGACATGAAGATTATGAACGAATTTCTCAACCCAAAATCAACCTCATATACTACATTAAATCAGATATCGATATACGTTAATAACATCTTTGTAACATAAAACTTAGAAAATATCATGACCGTTTTGTAATAGGTTTTTAAAGGTATCTACGATATAATAGAATGATATTCAGACTGCATTACAACTCAATAAAACCGGAAATTTATAAAAATCGACTAAAATAAAGCTGAGGACAGATTCGTTAATATCAGCGCTCAGTTTTCTACTTGTCCTTACGATAACAAACAACTATTTACCAATAACATGAAATTATTACTCAATTCATAATTAAAACTGATTAAAATAGTGATACGTGTAAAATTAAGTTAAACCAATCGCCTAATACAAACTTGAAAACTTGACAAATTATTTTATTTAAAATCTAAATTACGCCAGTTTTAAAAGTTAAATATATCAACTTCTTGAACCTCGTTATACCAGTATTCTTTTTACTATTTTCCAACAAATAAAATCGTTTATAGGTATTTAACGGTATACTTTCGAGGTTTTCCATTTTTAAAAGGGAAATACTATTACGTTTTATACGATAACGAATTTGACGCAATCTACTTAAATTATTACCCGGCTTTTATAAAGGTTTAAAAATTTGGTTACAGCCCCAAACAAAACGTTTTAATATTCGAATACATTATATTTATATATGGAAAATACATTCAAACTCCATGAATATATGAGCCTTCACACATGTCATTATGTTTTTTAAAAAAACACAAAGTTAAATCAAAACCTACTCAATTTACGTTTTTGCTCGATGGAAATAAGAACATTTTACGTCTATTAGCGTTTACGTACAACGTCTGCCGGCATTAACATACACGCCTACTATTAATATCACTACTATATTTTTTCTAAGAAACTGTGAGACTTATTCTTTCATTAATTTCACTACAGTCGTCATAAAAGGTTAAACGACTGCCGCCAATGAATTCGGGTTTTTTTCTTTCGAAAAGGGGTGGCGAATTTGGTAAAGAGATTCCTGTCGACAAAAAAAAGGCTTCGTAAGGGGCGGCCATCGCAGCAACAGAGGTAAAGATCGTGAACAAGTTGGAAATTAAATCCGTCTCTATCTTTCTTCTAACTTCGTTACCGTTGTTTATACTGGACACAACCCCTTAAATAATGGCGCCCTACCGCGTTAATAGATCCTTTACCACTGTTTAGACCGCGCTGCCTTTCGCTGGCTCGACAGCAACGCCGAAGGACTGTCATAAAACGGTTCATTAACCGGAAAAAAAATTCGCTGCGATGGTAACGAAATCAATCGCCAACAACTTAACAACATTAATAGCGACAGAAATACATCCGCTGACATATTTTATCACTATCACTCTTTGTTAGTATTAAATGCCTTTATATTTGAGGTTTCAAGATTTATACGCGCGTAATAGGCGTATCTTATATCTCTTCTCACATTAACACAAATCTCATTATTCACTGCTATTCATCAAAACTATACGTAACCCGTATAAAACTAATAACCATAAAAGGTAACGGGTTGGCGGTCGATCGCGTAAGCCGAGGGAGACGAGGGAGAAAAGGAAAAAAAAGGTCGAAAGGGGAGGAAAAGAACGCCTAGTACATATTTAACGCATTAAAAACTAATGGTTTCCGCACCCTTACGCGCCGAACCCGTACGCAAACTACTTATCTTTTATATAGAGAGCCTATTTACTAAGATTTATATAGGTATCCCTATTAACGAATATAATAATATGTATGTATGTAATAATGCTTACTATCTTTAATTTCTTTCTTATTATTTAGGGAAAAGTTGAAAATCAAGTGTTGTACTAATCAAAGGTCTCCTTTTATTTTGTAACACGACGTACAAATAACGGCGTATATATAAGGATCCACTATCATTATAATACACTCTGTATTACCTACGCGTTATTATACATGTATTTTATTTTTACCTCCTCTACGAGTCTTCACATTAAATTTTCAACTCTATGAGAATCTTATCTTTATAAAGAGCTGAACAATTATATACTCAACACAAGTAAGCGCCGGGAGAAGACTAAAACGACCGCATTTCACGGTCCGACTAAGGTAACAAATTATACGTCTCTGGGTCTCTAAAATATAAAGCACCCTAAGGTTTTTATTAGAGAGACGGCGAGGAGCTGAGACAGCTTATAATAGCCTTACGGACCTTTCATTACGATCCCTCACGCCGGTATCTACAGTTATATTTTGTAACAGCTAGTGTGATACTTTGAGATTAGTACTATGTGGTAATTCTACAATACAAATTTTTTTTTAGATTATTGTTACACTTGAAATTATAGCCTTAAAGAACGCAACCATGTGAGATTGGATTTTAATAACTTAAAACTATGCTTATAAATTAATCTTAATGCACTTTTAATTCCTTTATTTATATTCTAGAACTATCTCGTTCACTACTTGTTACTGATATGATAGCTTCATGTATAGGCGTAGGCTCATTAATACCTGTGTTGGAATTACTGGCAATTACAGTACATTAAAGTCAAATATACTTTCAGTTAGTTGATTGTACCGATTTTAAATTATCTGAAGTTTATGAGATAGACTGCAAGTTCGAGTACAGTAGGTGCTTACTTCAAAGTAAGGCATAGGCCAAAGAATTTGGCTATAATTTGGCCATACAAACTATCATACAGACCGGCTAATTGTTTACGAAACTGTGAAGTAACAACTCATCAACCAATTTCAATGTAGCACCAGTTACTTTCACTATAGTGATTCGAATCGACTACGTTGCAACAATTAAAACCTATCAATACTGGTCAGTCCTTCTTAGGTTAAGAACAAATAATCTAGGTAAAAGAAAAAGCTACTTCTTGGTTGTTACGCTTTGTTTGGACAAGGTAGAGGAAATGTTTTTATGAAGCTCCTTTATAATACTATGCTATTTTTAGCAGAAGTAAGTAAGGAAGCCCTTTGAATTATGTAGTTTTCGCGGCAATTCAGGACTAGGCTATAGTTTCGCCATTGAAAACATAAAGACATTTTCTATTAAATTAGTCTTAAAAGAAAAAAGTTAAGATTGACAGCCTCAAAATATTAAAGATTTTCAAGTTGATAAACGGCTATGTTAATACAATTATGGGTACAACTACTATAAACTTATAAGCGAAAACAACTAAATCCTACGAAATTTAACAAATGCCAACATTAACAGCAAACTTACGATATACCTCCCTATATCAATCTTTTCCCCTTACACCTCTCAAACTTTGTTATGATATCTTTAGAATACGGTGGAATTAATGCGATTCATGACCTTGTTAGGAAGAAGGTAATTACGGTTTTTGGTTTTATCTTCGTAAAGTATTACAATGAAGACTTCTAGTTTATGAAGGCCCACGAAAACTCAAATTTTTAGCACTCAACCAACATAATCAGTCGCTTTATCCTCGACCCAAACGTTATTAAACTGTTTAAGAACCCCTAGCACTTAAAAACTTTTACAAATAGTTTGGGAACTAGACCTTAAACATGTGCAAAACGATAGAAAAATCGGTCAGGAAAGAAAAATGAAAACTAAGTTGTATAATGAAAGAGTAAAACTACTCGCGCAGACAGATAAGGAAGGTAATCTGACAAACGTACTATAAAAATACACTACAGATGAAGATCTCCAATGGACTGAAGCTAAGGTTAAAGGTATCGCTGGCGACAGCATTCCTTAACACTTCAAATTCGTCTCTAAGGTTATTCTCAAGCCCAGATTAGTTCCTTCAACCCTCGTGCCTAATTTCTTCGATATTCCAATGCTAGTGACCGTAAAAGATCGATTGACTCGCATAGAGAAAGTCTTCAAGTTTCCTATTTAATTAAACAAAAACCTCGCCGGTCTCCTTAACACTCAAAAGATTATTACCAAGTTAACAGCGAAAACCCTCAAGTTCACATTCTTCAAACCCCTTAACACCTTTAGTTTTAACAGGATTTTGTTTTTAAAAAAACGATTTTTCGCGCAAGACTATTATAGTTACAACTATTGGCTTTTTCACTCCAAATTTAGTCAAAGATAACTATCCCACCCACTAATAACATCACCTTTCCTAATACTAGTCGTAGGATCTAAAAGGTCCTTATGACTAATACATCACTTTTCCCCCTTAAAATGTCCCTATATTGAATACAGATTACGCGGTAATTACTACTTTATTTAAAATTTAAGGAGGAAGAAGAACATATAATGGTAAGCTGTATAACCCATTCGAAGTCAAATTACATCAGTTTTCTAATAACTGCCATCAAAAAAATATCAAATTTCTAGGCTTTAACTCGTTATTTCTTTATATCTTGACCGTTTTACCCGAGAACTACTACCTCTGGTATTTAACGCATTATTTCTCTATTTGATAAATTTAATTTATTTTGAATTGTTACTTCAAATACGATATTAACCTCACTTAATTCCATAAAAACAAGAATAATATTAATCAGTTTTACATATGAGATTATACAAAAGAGTTGGAAAGTAAAATATACCTTCTTAATCAAATGTTTGATAAGCTGATGTTTTATTAATAAGCAATGAGAAATATAAGAGTTGGCGAAGACTCATTTCGTCAGTAGGTTTGGTATTCTGTTACGGTTATAGTGTGTTCGAATATACTCTATAGTATTTTAATACTACCTCTAAATGTTTTTTTTTTTTTTAGCTTATTGCGGTCCTTTTTCACGACCGTAATAATACGGGTTTTAAACTTGATTAGTATATACCACTAAGCTTCAACTTTGAACGAAGATGAAAAAGATCACTGTCACACATATTACATAGACCGTAAATACATAGGTCCAACAAATACAATTAATGGAATGCTTAAATCTTGGAAGGTAATTATTAAAATATGTGTAAAAAAGGTTCCTTTTTTTCATTTCAATCTCCAAGTCAACCACGTATATTTAGTATAAGTTTCAAAAGATATTGGATCTACGGAAAGTGAGGCTTTTAGTCAATATACTTCATTATTGCCAAATGTAAATCGAAACAGTTAATATACAACACATAATATCCCTTTATTTTCAAATTGGAATACATATAACACATTACAAACTTTGGAGGTAAAGAGGCGAAAGAGGTGGAAAATAAGCCTAAAATAATTAATTAACACAAAAATATTAAAACTAGTCCAAAAATAACGTAATAATTCACCAACCACGTTTTTTTATACCGCTTGATAAGTGAAGACCCTTATCTTCTTTATAATGATAAAGACACTAGCACCACATACCTATATACTCTTTGAGATTATAACGTGGAGCATGTCTTTGAAGGTATTATACCAAATGATAAGACAATATAGTACTCAACAAAAATCTATTCGTAGTACTTTACATAACGTAAGGATATTGATACGGCTATAGAATTTAATTATACGGATACAAATAAAGTAAAAGTTGGCTTTATCCTTAACAATATTTTAATTTGGGATTAATAACTATTATTACCATCGTAAGACCTGTCGTTTACTACATATTAGAATCCGTTACCCTTTTTTATTTGTCTAAAGAACATAAAGAACCTCGAGGTTAACATTAACGTTTATACTAACAAACTAGTTAAAGTTGAAAGAGGTCTAATATTTCTACTAAGATTAAAATGGAGACATCTTTGGTTATACCTTTAAGAGCTAAAGACAGTAATATAAAGTCTAATAAATTTGGAAATGCGTTAACTATATCGCTGGTTTTATCTCACGTTTATATACATAATACATAAAGTTTCCAAGATACCTAATCAGGAATATAGAAACATATTAATGATAGAAGCAGTTGAAAGGCTCTGTAATCAATGCCAAATATACTTATAAACCTCTTCAAGGTTTAAATTTACATTAAAGAAAAATTAAAACTTTAATTTTAAAGTTTTCATAAACGTATTTTTCGTAGACGATAAGCCGGTACTTCACGTTATTCAATTTTCATTGCCGTCTTATGGCGTCGAATTGATTAAAGCCATTATGGTAAAGGAAACCTCAGAAACAATAAGTATTTTGTATATTAACGCGTACCTAGAACTACAAGACATATTAGTTTACAGTACCGGTATTAATATTATTGCGATAAAGATTTAAACTGATACTTAATCGATAGGGATTGAATGAAAATAAATTTCAGTTAAGGTTTATTAGGATATTAATAAGGTAAAAAAGGCTTATCCCCTTGTAAAAAGGCTTGGAATATCTTTATCCTAGAAGTTGAAAGTTTTATAAGTTAGGAAATATAGCTTTATATGGTTCTAAAGGGCTTCAACTATACTATTAGCCTCAATGATTATATGTTAACTTTATGAGTATTTGGAGCCTGCCCACGTATAACGATTAAATTGCCACTATCGTCAAATACACAAAAACGTATTGTAGTATATAATAAAGCCCAAAATAAACTGGGAAGAGAATCGGCATGCTACCAAATCAACGATTCGCTTGATACAAGAAACGGACGATCAATAACAAATGTTCTATCCTTACCTTTATAAATTAAAGTTTTTACATGAAGAGAACTAAGTCAGTATAATAAAATTTATGAAATATGAAGTATTGTAATCCCAAACGTGGCAATCAAAAACGTTAATAGTCTTGTTACTTTTCATACTATATAGGTCAAACCGTATAGAAAACCCTCAAGTTTAATTAATATTTTAACGTTGAAAACATTCTATCCAAACGGATTAATTAACAAAATCCTTTTGAGCTGATTATTGTTAAGCCGATATAATGTCAACGGTGTGGAAGATAAATAAGAAGGATGATAAATACTGAAGAGGAGAAGAGTAACGAAAACTACAAATCTGGGAGAGTATAAACGACGGCATGAGTGTTTTAAAAAGAAAAGTTTAGCAGAAAGCTTACTTTTCAATTACGTGTTGAATATATTCTTAATAAATCGGCCAAATCTTTAGAAGAAGCGATTGGATGAAGATTAACAACTTCTATTTACGAGGGGTTATTTAACTTATACCGTTAATGTAACTGAAAGAACAGAATAATATGATCTTTAAATCAAAGATAGTTTACGAGGTTAAATGTAAAACCAAAGACCGATTGTACGAAAAGTCATGGCTAGTAGCTTAAAAGTACGGTGATAAAAATAAGGACTGAATCTTTCTTTAATCGCCTATAATCCAGAACATCAGCCAGCGTTTAATTGTTATGATTACTATCAGTTTAACTATTCGCATAAGCAGTATGATAACACTTCATATTCATAACATAAAATAAATATAAACGTAATTTGACATTAATATTGAACAGATTTTCCTTTTGCAAATGCCGAAAAAACTAAAGAATAAGTTTCCGGGCAGTATGGTAATACATTATGTTAAAACTTTATACCAACTAACGAAAACATGTGTTAATTAGGTTTAAATGTACCAAACGCACTTTAAAATTTAGCTGGGCATAAAAACTGTAATATTCTACCCGTCTTTGTTTATTAACACGTGGAAAGACAGTAGCTAAGGGTATATTACATTACTTTAATAGATTGTTAATCCAGATTCCTTGTATTAAGGCAAGCGATAACATATTTGGTACATATATCAACTTATACTAAAAAGGCAAATTACGAGCCTGGCGACTATTAATAAGGTTCACGTGGTAAATTTTAATAATACATAAAATCAAAGGCTCACACATCCTATATTACTACGTTATACCAATTGAGGGCATTGTACAACCTATCGATTACAGTATAAGTATTGGATTCTTAAGACGTGGACTTTATTAGTTTAAACAAAAGGATTTCATAGTAAAAAACCAATTTTGAAAAGTGTATTAACAAAGTTTTGATAAACTTAATTATGCTAAAGTTGATAATTTTTGCGAAAAGGTCTTTTGCGAATAATACTGAGCTTATATTCCAAACTAGGTTTCTTATTATGTTTGTTAATAAGGAAAGGTTTACTGGGCGATATGCAATTACCGAAAACCTCGTACACTAGATATTTGTCTAGTATAAGCATGTAACACGAAGCGTACTAATTTCAGAGATTTACGGTATAATAATAATCTTTACTATTGGTATAGTAAGTTACGATACGTTCAGAATTATCACTAAATAGTAAGTATTACATTAGATATTTATAATAGTGTATATAGACATTTGAAGCCTTGATAAATATCTATTAAAGCTGGGTATCATTAATAAAAAACGTTTTATCATAGACGTAATATCTTTAAGGGGGGTATATGAAGCCCTTAAAATCGATAAATTTCGGTAGATTAATGGTAAAAATAACATCCATAATGTTATAAATAAAGTTATGCCTAATAGTACTTTAAAACGATTGTAAACAATAATATGTTAACCGTACAAATCGAGGGTTACGTAGATCGCTCAGCACGTAATATTAAGGAAAAGGGATGCCCTACCCAACTCGAAAACTATTAAAATAATAGTAGCAATATCAGTAAGTAAAACTATTGGTAAAAGGTACGTAATTAGTAAAATGCGTAATACGCGAAAGCATGTAGCGGAAAACCTATTAACGGAAGTTAAGAAATGGAGGGCTCGGAAAAGTGGGATAAAAGGCCGTAAATAAGTATTAGTTTTAGTGCAAATTCATTAAAATTAACAGGGTTTTGGCTTGTGGATTAAGGAGGGATTTCAGGGGTTGTTACCAATTGGTGGCCGGCTACGTTAACGTACAAACACAAAACAAAAAGCCGCCAGTATTGGAATAGCAGTCAATTACAGCACAGTCAAGTCAACTATACTTACAGTTAGTTGATTTTACTAATTGCAAATTGACTGCAGTTTATGGGATTGACTGCAAGTCTAGTGCAGTAGGTGCCCACTTCAAAGTGGGACACAGGCCAAAGCATTTGGCCATACAATACAATTAGCGTGCAGACCGGCTAGCGGTCTGCCAAACTTAGAAGTAACAACTCATCAACCAATTTCAATGCAGCACCAGTTACTTCGACCACAGTTATTCGAATCGACTACGTTGCAAAGATAAAGGCCTACCAACAACCTGGGCACATTCACGGTCTCCATAGACTCCATAGACTACTTCACTCCTTCGCAATACAACACAGTTCTTTCATAACCGCATATTGGTCCTGTGTCAATTAATATTACCCTCCTTCGGCGACCAGCAGTTATCACCTCGCTTGTTAATCACTTTACGATCCAGGTAAACTCTTCATCGTTTAGGTTCACTTCCCTTGAAAGTTCAGGTTTGCTTTCCTTCAAAAGTTCAATTCAGTTCAGTCAACCGTCGACCGTCAGCCGTGATCACGAATTCACAACAAACGCCCGCCACCTCCGCCCTCTCCCTCTCAACCTTTCGCACGCGCCGTTCTTTACATCAATCAAGCCGCTGTCGAATCTGTTAAATCAAGTCAAGCACGTCACAGCCGACACCGGCAAGGCTTGGCAACGGCATGGAGGACCGAGTTGAGTTTGAAGACATCACGGATATGGAGGAGGTTTTTGTAAAATACGCTTCGGCTACACCTCCGGAACATCAGGAACCAAGCTACTAAATTCGCTAGCAAGAAGCTCCGCGCTCCCCAACTGGAACGGTGCTTAAACAGTGTTCGCCTTCGCTTATAAAGCACGGACCCAAGCTACTAAATTTGCTGGCAGGACAGCTCACCGCTCCCCAGCTTAAACAGTATTGCTTAAAAACCAAACTACTATATTCGCTAACTGAAAGCTGCGCGCTCCCCAGTTCCAAACGGTATTGCTTGAAAAGTGTTCGGTTCCGCTTATGAATTGCACACCGGGCACTAAATTCACTGGCAGAAAGCTCCGCGCTCCCAAGTTCAGAACGGTATTACTTAATGGGATTTCAAAACACAATTGGTATTGAAAACGTACCGTCTACATCGAGACGATGTAGTTTAAGGGGG